>UESW01001763.1:144827-190014 GCA_900491605.1 Calamus simplicifolius | reverse complement strand
AGGAATTGATTCGCCCTTTTCATTTTTAATCACGGTAATACCCAATTTTTTAGGTACTACTTGGATTGGACTGACCCATTGGCTATCTGAAATTGGATAAATAATATCAGCGTCAAGCCATTTTACTACTTCCTTCTTAACAACATCCCTCATGTTTGGATTTAGCCTTCGTTGCATGTCTCTATGTGGTTTGGCTTCAATTTCACTATGAATGTGGTGCATGCAAACGGAAGGGTCAATTCCCTTAAGATCAGCTATTGTCCATCCAATCGCCTCTTTATGTTCTTTAAGTACATCAACCAATTTATCTTCTTGCTCAGAGGTTAGGGTAGATGCAATGATTACTGGAAGGGTATCATTGGGTCCAAGGAATGAATATTTTAAGTCATCTGGAAGAGGTTTCAACTCTAGTTGGGGTAGTTTTTCCAAGGATGGTATTAAAGGACTTGGTTTAGTTGGAAGTGGTTCATATTTTATAGTCCATGGAGGGATGGTGTCGATCTTAGGTGGTTCTAATAACATGTTTATCTCTTTGGTATACTCATCAATATCAAAGTTATCTATTCCAAAATATGTAAGACATGTTTGTAAAGGATCCGAATCAATCAAACTTTGGAATTTCTTATCTACTACTTACTCTATCATATTTACTTCATTTAAATCATACACAGGTGGTCCTTGGGAATCATTAAAAATATTTAATCTCATCTTTTTGTTTCCAAAAGATACATCCATCACACCTGTTCTACAAATAATGCATGCATTAGCAGTAGCTAGAAAAGGTCTTCCAAGGATAATGGGAATTTGGTTAGGATTACTACTAGATTCCATATCCAACACAAGGAAGTCGACAGGAAAATAGAATTCATCCACCTTTACTAATACATCTTCCAATATTCCATGAGGTTCTTTGACTGATCTATCTTCCAATTGTAGTGTTACTGTCGTGGGTTTCAACTCTCCAAATCCGAATAATTCATACACTGAACTTGGGAGAAGGTTTACACTCGCACCCAAATCTAATAATGCTTTCTTGATTGTGAAGTTTCCTATGACACATGATATAATCGGGGTACCAGGATCTTTTAGTTTGGGTGGGGTTATTTGTTGAACAACTGAGCTGACTTGCTCAGTCAAATGTATCTTTTTTGGAATTTGTATCTTGGCTTTCCGTTTTTGTGTGCATAGATCCTTCAAAAATTTGGCATAAGCTGAAACTTGCTTGATAGCATCGAGAAGAGGTAAGTTTATTTGGACTTGCTTAAATAATTCAAGCATCTTATTCATTTTTATATTCTTCTTATCTGAAGGCAAAGGAGATTCTAAAGCACTAGGGAATGGGGCTTTAGGTATGATTGCTTGATCATTGAATTCCTTTTCTTTTTCATTTCTTCTCTCTTCTGGTTTAGCCACTTCTAATTTCTGGGTTGGTTCAGGTGGGTTCAATGTTTTTCCACTTCTGAGAGTCATGACTGATTTAGCATGTTCTGAGAATTTGTCAGGACTATTGGAACTCTCAGCCATGAATTGTCCTTTCGGGTTATCGATAGGCTGACTAGGTAACTTACCCTCCTCCCTTCTACTGAATGTTGTGGCTAATTGACCTATCTGAGTTTCTAGTTTTGCAATAGATTGTGTGTGTGAGTGAAGGATTTGAATATTCATTTCTAGCCCTTTCAATGCTTGTAACACTTTGTCTTCAAAAGTAGGTTTATTATTCGGTGGAGGTTGTGGGATGTTTGGATATTGTGAATATGGCATGTTTCTAAAATTGGTTTCTTGGTAATTAGGTCTGATCGATGAATTGACTACAGGTTGAGGTTTCCAAGAAAAATTTGGATGATTTTGCCAGCCAGGATTGTAAGTATTTGAAAATGGATCATTTCCTGTTCTAGGAGCTAATCGGGTTTGGGCTTGGTGGGCTTGCTCTTGAACAAGTTCAGGAAATTGGTATGCAGCTGGGCATTCACCTATAGAATGGGTTGGACTCGAACAAATTATGCAGACCTCATGTAATTGAGTAGATGGGGAAGATATGTTTCCAACTTGTAGAATCCGGTCAAGTTTATGGGATAATTCATCTACCTTAGTATAGATATATGTAGAATGACCTATTTCATATATTCCACCTCTTTTAGGTTCTATGGGAGGGTCTCGACGAGCAACTGACATATGATGTAATGAATTCTCACTCAATGTCTCAAAAAGTTGCCAAGCTTCATGTTCATTTTTTAACATAAATGTCCCACCACATGAAGCGTCAACCATTTGCCTATGCTTTTCTGATAATCCATCATAAAAATACTGAACCAGTTGCCATTTGGGTATAGCATGATGTGGACATTTTCTAATTAGTTCTTTGAATCTCTCCATGTCTCATGGAATATTTCTCCATCTGTTTGGGAAAAACTTGTTATGGCTTTTCTAATTTGATTCGTTTTTCCTACAGGAAAATATTTCTTAAGAAATTCTCTCTGAAGATGATCCCAAGTTGAAATTATAACAGTGTCTAATGAATTTAACCAATATTTGGCTTTATCTTTTAGGGAAAAAGGGAATAGCTTAAGCCTAAGTGCATCATTAGAGAAATTTTGAATCTTGACAGTTGAGCAAATTTCCAAGAATTCATCTAAGTGTTTGTAGGGATCCTTATTCGTAAGTCCATAGAAAGATGGTAACATTTGGATTACACTTGACTTAATTTCATATTGGGCAGCCTCTACTGGAGGCACTTGAATGCAGGGAGAGTAGGTATACCTTGAAGGAGTGAAATACTCTTTCAACTGTCGTGGTTGATTATTTTCGTTATTAGGATCCATAATTCTGAGTCTGTTTGCTCTAATAGTTCTTTCTATCTCAGGATCTAAGGGTATAAGGTTGGGTTGCAACGACCGACGACCAAGCATACACCCTACCAATGACTCTAAAGCAAATAGTTTTTTTTTATTTTTTTTATTATTTTTGTAATTAAGTTTCTAATTTCTAATAAATTATGAGATGTCAATGAAATTTTTTTTAAGTTTTGTAGAAAATAAATTCACCTAAGTCAATCTATAGCATAGAAAATAAAATAATTATTTTGTTTATATATTTTATTTTTATAAATTTTTTTAATTAATTATGTTTTATGGAAGATGTCTTAGGGTTTTATTTTAGGGTTTTATTTAGGTAAGTTAATTAAAAAAAAATTTGATTAGGTTAAAATTGGATTTGTGGCAAAAAGGAAAGTAATAATTTTTTATTTTTTTTATGTTAAAAAGAAAATATGTAATTCTAACAATTAAGGAAATAAAATAAAGCAGCAATAACTATTCAAAAATTAAGAGAAAATTAATCTATTTTTTTTATATTTTTATATTTTTAATTTTTTTAATTTTTTTTAAAATAATATACTTAAGTCCCCGGCAACGGCGCCAAAAATCTGATGCGTGTCGTAGCGCAACGATTTAAACACCTTAATGTTAAGTAGATTGTACTAAAACATTTTTACCCATACCCTTATTAAGTAGATTGTACTATTAAGATCAGTGGTCAGAAGGGTCTAAAATTAATCTAAAAATTATTCCGGGCTAAACCCTACCTTTTATTAGGTTTTCTTAATAATTTATTCCTTAGTATTTCAAATAATAATAATAATAATAATAATAATAATCTAACTATTAATTCATTAATAGTTCATAGACTGCTTGATTAACTTCAAACTATTAGGATAGCGAGAGTAAGGGATCGATTCCACGGGGACTTTAGCGATTATCTTGAAATAATTTTATAAATTTAACTAAATAGATAACTAAGTAGATAATTAATAGTGCAAAATAATAAGATATGGTTTATCTTATTAGAGCACGGCTCGTACCCGTAGATCACGGCCCGTCTCTTTTAAGAATAAATCAGTCTAAATTATTTTCACTTAAATAGAATTTAATAACAATTTAACATGAATAGAAATTTTATTTCAATAACATCCAAGAGTGCATATTAAAATCTAAAATAGAAGAGTTTTAATTTCTAATATGAAGAAGGCAATAAAATAGCAATAAAATAAACCCGCGATCTAGAGCTCTTGGGAACAGCCGGACGTGAACAGCCGATCTCCACAAACCACGGACGGCCTCCTCCTCCACGGCACGGACAGAAACGGCACGAACAGAGCTCCTGAGAATAGAGCAGAATTCCGACAGACGACCACAAAAATAGATCTCCTGGAATTCACCATGGCACGATCGGATTCTTCTCCCGGATGCAGCACGCTGGATGGACGGCTTCCTTGGACTCCCTTTGTGCTATTTGTAGAGGCCCCGGACGCGGCCTTGACGCAGCGAGGAGTCTGTTTCAAAACAGAGAACAGCAGAAGCAAGGAAAATAATAAGAGAAATCTAGATAAATAACCAATAAAATTCAAATTCCTTCTAAAGGAATTTAATTCTCTCGATTTGATAACTTCCAATCTAATCTATTCCTTAATTGGTGGAGGAAACTGTTAGAAATTGAATGGAGAAGAATCGGCGGAAACAGAGAACTGGGCTGAGAAAACGATGAAGTCGGCACTTGGTTAAGTAGATTGTACTAAAACATTTTCACCCATACCCTTATTAAGTAGATTGTACTATTAAGATCAGTGGTCAGGAGGGTCTGAAATTATTCTAAAAATTATTCCGGCTAAACCCTACCTTTTATTAGGTTTTCTTAATAATTTATTCCTCAGTATTTCAAATAATATAATAATAATAATAATAATAATAATAATAATCTAACTATTAATTCATTAATAGCTCATAGACTGCTTGATTAACTTCAAACTATTAGGATAGCGAGAGTAAGGGATCGATTCCACAGGGACTTTAGCGATTATCTTGAAATAATTTTATAAATTTAACTAAATAGATAACTAAGTAGATAATTAGTAGTGCAAAATAATAAGATATGGTTTATCTTATTAGAGCACGACTCGTACCCATAGATCACGGTCCGTCTCTTTTAAGAATAAATCAGTCTAAATTATTTTCACTTAAATAGAATTTAATAACAATTTAACATGAATAGAAATTTTATTTCAATAACATCCAAGAGTGCATATTAAAATCTAAAATAGAAGAGTTTTAATTTCTAACATGAAGAAGACAATAAAATAGCAATAAAATAAACCCATGATCCAGAGCTCTTGGGAACAGCCGGACGTGAACAGCCGATCTCCACAAACCACGGACGGCCTCCTCCTCCACGGCACGGACAGAAACGGCATGAACAGAGCTCCTTCCTTCTCCACGGCTGGAACGAAGTCTCCATGGTTCTGAACGGAACAGAGCAGAATTCCGATGAACGAACACAAGAACAGATCTTCTGGAATTCGCCACGGCACGATCGGATTCTTCTACCGGATGCAGCACACTGGATGGATGGCTTTCTTGGACTCCCTTTGTGCTATTTGTAGAGGCCCCGGACGTGGCCTTGACGCGGCGAGGAGTCTGTTTCAAAATAGAGAACGCAGCGGAAGCCAGGAAAATAACAAGAGAAATCTAGATAAATAACCAATAAAATTCAAATTCCTTCTAAAGAAATTTAATTCTCTTAATTTGATAACTTCCAATCTAATCTATTCCTTAATTGGTGGAGAAAACTGTTAGAAATTGAATGGAGAAGAATCGGAGAAAACGATGAAGTCGGCATTTGGTTTGCCGACTTCACTTTAAAATACGTGCTAAAACAGATAAATCAATGAAAAATCAATTTCGAGCTCATCTTAAATCTGATTTGAGTGCCGTTTGCATCATTAAATCCCTAAAATCGAGCTCTTTAAGTTGATAAGATTTTATCTAAAATATTATATAAAATATTAAAATATTAAATAATAATAGGTACGTTAAATTATTAATTAATAGGTTTAATGATAATTATTTATGCATTTATCAGGAGTCAAATGGATGTATAAAATAAAAATAAATGCAAGTGGAGAAATAGAAAAACACAAAGCCCGCTTGGTAGTAAAAGGCTACAAACAACAATATGGCATTGACTATGATGAAGTTTTCTCTCTGTTGCTCGAATGAAATGGTATGCCTTCTCATTTTCTTAGCAGCTCAAATGAAATGAAAATTTTTCAAATGGATGTGAAATCAACTTTTTTGAATGGATATTTGAATGAAGAAGTCTATGTAGAACAACCTTTGGGTTTCATTCAAAAAGGACAAGAAGACAAAGTCTACAAACTCAAACGAGCTCTTTATGGATTGAAACAGGCTCCACGAGCTTGGAATACAAGGATTGACAAGTATTTTGCTTAAAATGATTTTCAAAAATGCCTTCTTGAACATTCTCTTTATATGAAGTCTAATCATGTTGGTGATGTTCTATTTGTTTGTCTATATGTGGATGATTTGATATTCACAGGAAGTAATCTTGCAATGATTGAAGTTTTCAAGACATCAATGATCAAAGAATTTGAAATGATAGATTTTAGCTTAATGTCTTATTTTCTAGGTATTGAAGTAAATCAATCAGATGAAGGCATATTTATTTCACAAAGCAAATATGCAAAGGAAATTTTGGAGAAATTCAAGATGAAGAATTGCAATTCAAGCACCACTCCAATTGAATACAATACTAAATTAAGTAAAGATGGAGAAGGAGATATTGTCAATCCAACATATTATAAAAGTTTGGTTGGAAGCTTAAGATATCTTACAAATACAAGGCCGGATATTGCTTATAGTGTTGGAGTTATAAGTCGTTACATGGAGAAGCCAAGAATGGATCATTTAATTGTTGCAAAAAGAATCCTTCGATATATCAAAGGTACGCAAGATTATGGTATTTTCTATTCATCTACTAATCCAATAAAATTAGTTGGTTTTTGTGATAGCAATTGGGCAGGAGATATTGATGATAGAAAAAGTACGAGTGGATTTGCCTTTTATATTGGAAGTGGAGCATTTACATGGTCTTCAAAGAAACAACAAATTGTTACACTTTCATCATGTGAAGCAGAGTATGTTGCTGCAGCAAATTGTGTTTGTCATGCACTTTGGCTTCAAAGACTACTACAAGAAATGAAGATTTCACATGAAGAGCCAACCAACATTTTTGTTGATAATAAATCTGCTATACAACTTGCAAAAAATCCAGTCTTTCATGATCGAAGTAAGCATATTGATACAAGATTTCACTTCATTCGAGATTGTATCAAAAATCAAGAAGTACAACTTCTCCACATTTCAACAAAAGATTAGGTAGCTGATATCTTCACAAAAGCCCTCAAGGAAGAAGAGTTCAAGAAGTTGAGAAGCATGCTTGGAGTCATGAAGAATCAAGTTTAAAGGGGGGTGTTGGAAACTAAACTGATTGTTGGAAATTGCTGCATAGGAAGTTGTTGTTATTTAATTGCTGCATAGGAAGTTGATGTTATTTAATTACTGCATAGGAAGTTGTTGTTATTTAATTGCTGCATAGGAAGTTGCTGTTATTGCATAGGAAGTTGCTATTCTGAATTAAGTATTGTGGAAGACCAAGAGTCATTTTGTAATTATAAAAGGCCATGTATCCTTTCACGTTTTAGCATGAAAAAAAATAGAAAGAATCCAGAAATTTGCCCAAAAAAAATATCTTCTCCTCTTTCAACAATGCCAACAGGAGTGTTCAGCCAAAATTGTCAAGGATGCTATCATGGCACAGGAATCCTAATTCCTATGCAGTTGCATATCCTTGCATCACTAATTAAAAGCCAATACATCATCTTCTTCTTCTTCTTCTGTGTTATCACAGCACTGCATAAAGTACTGTAAACCATGCAGTGGCGTGCCATCCAACCCTGGTTCTCATTGCACTGGATTTGAATTTCATATCGACTTTAATATCGGCGCCAGAGAATCCAAATTCCCAATAGCCCTTCGCCATACAATTCCTTCTTTTCCAACACCAAAAGCTGCTAGTTCATTCGAGGAGGTGAAAAAACGCTAAAACAAAGTAACAAACGCTTCTTCTTTCCACTTCCGGAATCCAGCAGCGCTGCAAAATTCTTTTTTTTTTTCTTCCTCCCAGTTTCCACTTCTGGCACTTGTAGTGGTCCACAAGCAACTAGTTACATTCTTATGACTCAGGATGAATATATGATCAAATTCTATGCAATCACTCATTAAAGATCACAACTAAGAATCTGGTCATCTTACCAAATGACATGATTTTCCAATAGCATATGGGTTTCCAGTTGACACACCATTAAAGTTATCCAAGTGCAGGCTATATATGTATATAGGAATTCTTAATTAATTACAATGCTTCATAATCATGTTATTAAATTTTCAGATTTTGATCCTTCATTAACATAAAACTCCATCTATTTAGCTGCTATCCTTTTATCTCCTCTTATATATATATATATATTGGAGGTTTCCAACACATTTAATTTCAGTTGGAAAAAGAAGTCTAAGGATTTGAATTTCATATATACACTTTATTTCGTCTTGTAAACGGCTTCCGGCGCTTTTGCTTTGCACTCCTTCTCTCGAGCGGCAAGAAAAAATTAAAAAAAAAAAAATTGGCTTGGAATTCTACATACCTTGAGGTCGGATACAAGTTTCTTGGTTGGATGGCCTTCGTCTCATGGTCATTGAGCTTCTACCCTCAAGTCATCCTCAATTTCAAGCGCAAAAGGTTCGGTTTTTTTTTTTCCCCCAATTTGTGGAAATCTTAGCCTCAAATTTTGTTTTCTGGGCGGAAGATTGGATTTTTATTTTTATTTTTATCTTTTTTCTTGGGGTTTTGATTGCTGGGCGACTTACATTTTGACTTTATCTTGCAGTGTGGTTGGGCTAAACTTTGATTTCTTGGTGCTGAACATGATTAATCACTCATTGTATCTTATATACAATGCGGAGATGTTCTTCAGCCCCACAACTAAGAGGCAGTATCATGAAAAACATGGATTTAAAGAGGTAGGTGGTGAAATCAGGATTATATCATAAATTTACGTGCATATAGTTTTATTATTTTATATGATATTATATATCATCTTCCAGTCCAATTCATGGACAATGCGAAGTGGTATTCTGGTAGATTTTGATGGCACTTTCAGCAATTCTAGTTTCATCTTGTTTAGCTCTTTTTTAAACTATATGGATGATTTTATTTTGGCACCATTCAATAAACCGCGCGCTATATCATCCTTATGCTACTAAATGTCTCCACGGTTTTAAGAATGGCTTAACCAGAAGAAGCATTCATTTTCACAACTTTTGTTTATTCCATAGGTAGGTTCAAATCCATCCTTAGCCATATTTATTACTACAAACAGGGGGTTCTTGAGAGTTACTATTTCATGTTATTCATAAATTTACTATCTAAATTAATTAAAAAGGATTTAGTACATGGTTTGCCAAAACTTGTTTTTGAAAAAGATAAGATTTGCAATGCTTGTCAATTTAAAAAACAAACCCGAGTTTCTTTTATATCAAAGAATTTCATTTCAACCACTAGACCATTGGAGCTCTTGCACATGGATTTATTTGGTCATACAAGAACCACTAGTTTAGGAGGTAGAAGATACGGTTTCGTTATTATTGATGATTTCTCTCGCTTTACATGAGTTTTATTTCTATCTAGTAAAGACGAAGTGTTTTCAGCATTTCAAAAATTATTTAAAAGAATTACAAACGAAAAGAATTCTTCCGTTTTATCAATATAAAGTGATCATGGAAAAGAATTTGAAAATAAATCTTTTGAAGAATTTTGCAATGAAAATGGAATTAAACATAATTTTTCTGCACCAAGAACACCACAACAAAATGGAGTAGTTGAAAGAAAGAATAGAACATTAGAGGAAATGGCGCGTATTATGTTGTGTGAAAGCAATCTTCCTAAATATTTTTGGGCAAAGCTATTAACACTGCATGTTATATTTTAAATCGTGCATTAATCAGACCTGTTTTGAAAAAGACTCCGTATGAACTTTGGAAAGGAAGAAAACCTAATATAAGTTACTTTCATGTTTTTGGATGTCGATGTTTTGTATTAAATAATGGAAAATCAAACAATGATAAATTTGACGCTAAGTCTGATGAAGAAATTTTTCTCGGATATTCTTTACATAGTAGAGCTTTTAGAATATTTAACAAAAAGACTTTAGTAGTTGAAGAATCAATTCATATTATCTTTGATGAATCTAATAATCTTCCATCAAGGAAGGAAAAAGGTATAAATGTTGCAGATGACATTGAAGATCAATTCAAGGACATCACATTAAAGGACAAGAACGATACACAAGAGGTAAGTGAAGAAGAGAATGCTGACCCACCTGAAGCCTCAGAAGGTAATGATGAATTTAAAAGAGGATGGAGGTATGTTCTTAGTCACCCTAAAGATCTAATTATTGGTGATCCTTCTCAAGAAGTGAGAACTAGATCATCATTTAGAGATGCATGTAATAATTTAGCATTTGTATCCAAAATTGAACCTAAATGTTATGATGATGCTAAAAATGATGTTGATTGGATTAATGCCATGCATGAGGAACTTAACCAATTTGAAAGAAATAATGTTTGGACTCTTATTGAAAGACCTCATGATCATCAAATTATTGGAACTAAATGGGTATATAGAAACAAATTAGATGAACATTGTAATATAATTAGAAATAAGGCAAGATTAGTAGCTAAAGGTTATAATCAAGAAGAGAAATTGATTTTGATGAAACTTATGCCCCTGTTGCTAGATTAGAAGTCATTAGATTACTTCTTGCTTATGCTTGTTATATGAATTTTAAATTATATCAAATGGACGTTAAAAGCGCTTTCTTGAATGGATATATTGCTGAACAAGTTTTTATGGAACAACCACCCATATTTAAAAATCATTTGTTTCCAAATCACGTTTTCAAATTAAACAAAGCTTTATATGGTTTGAAACAAGCCCCCCGGGCATGGTATGAAAGATTAAGCAAATTCTTGATTATAATAATTTTATTCGAGGAACTGTTGATACAACTTTATTTATTAAAAGATAAAATAAAGATATATTAGTTATTCAAATCTATGTTGATGATATCATATTTGGTGTCACTAATGAATCTTTGTGCAAAGACTTTGCTAAGCTTATGCAGGGAGAGTTCGAGATGAGTATGATGGGTGAACTGACCTACTTCCTTGGACTTCAAATTAAATAAAGCAAAGATGGGATCTTCATAAGCCAATCCAAATATACCAAAGAAATGATCAAGAAGTTTGGCATGGAGACATCCAAGAGTATCGGTACCCCTATGAGCTCATCATGTAGACTTGAATCTCATAATTCTAAAAAATATGTTGATTTAAAATTATATAGAGGCATGATTGGATCATTATTATATTTAACTGCTAGTAGGCCAGATATTTTATTTAGTGTTTGCATGTGTGCTAGATATCAAGCAAATCCTAAAGAATCACACTTGCTTGCTGTTAAAAGAATATTTAAATATTTAAATGGAACAATCAATTTGGGTATATGGTATGATAAACAATCTAGCATTGACTTAATAGGATACACTGACTCAGACTTTGCTGGATGTAAATTAGATAGGAAATCAACCACTGGAACTTGCTAGTTTCTAGGTGTTAACTTAATTTCATGGTTTAGCAAAAAGTAAACTTCAGTAGCACTATCTACGGCCGAGGCCGAGTATGTTGCAGCTGGGAGTTGCTGTGCTCAAATCTTATGGATTAAGCAACAACTAGAAGATTATGGTATTAAACAAAAAGTCATTCCTATAAAATGTGATAATATAAGTGCAATTAGTTTAACTAAAAATCCTATTCAACATTCCAAAACTAAACATATTGAAATAAGACATCATTTCATTAGAGATCATGTTAACAATAGAAATGTTGTTATTGAATTTTTAAATACTGAAAAATAAATTGCTGATATTTTTACTAAGCCACTTGATGAAACCAAATTTTATGAAATCAGAAGAGAATTAGGGATGCTTGATCCAACCATTTAATGAATCATTTAATGAAGTGATATAAAATCTAAAAGTTATGACATCTTTAAATCACATCAATCAAATGAATTTCATATCAAAATTAATTGCTTGTTGTCAAGCTTTATGTCTTTTCAAATTAATAAAAGGCATGTTTGATTTCACCCAACCACCAACATTTAAAAGGTTTTATTGATGGCAGCTAACTGACCAGGCAACCAAACAGTCACCTGACCAGTTAACCATCAAGCCCATTCTCTATATAAACTTTTTTTCCTCACGTCTCCCTTCAAAAATCAAGTCGTCTCCTTCAACTCTCTTCCAACCGAGAGTCTTCTCCTCTCTTCTCTCACTTTCAATCGTCTCTTCATTTCTTCCATCAAATCCTTCCTACCATACAACCTACTAATCTATCTAGAAGAAGTTGATGGCTCCCAAGAAGAAGGCCGTCGCTAGAGATGACGATTGTGCCAATCTTCGCTGGAAGTCTTCCACGTCTTCTACTCAAATCAACTCCCTACTTGCTTCAAAATCATTTGTTCATGGGAGGTTAGTAGACTTTAACTTTTTAGAGCAAGAAGGATTCAAAATTGGTAATCTATTAGTTAAACAAGGATGGGATAAGCTTTTATCTACCAAAAGACCTATTTATCCTGAAATTATTAGATAATTTTATAAAAATATTTCTTTTGTAATGGAACTATCTCTTCCATTGTGAAAATGACTAAAATAGACCTAGACGGTAAAACACTAGGATCTGCTTTGAAAATTCCATTTGAAGGTTTCCTAGAGATTCTTCCTTGTGAACGCAGATATAAGATTGGTCTAATCCTTAATATGGACGATACTGAAGCTAGTAAGATTGAAACATTAGATGCAAATATGTTATCCGTTGAAAACCAGCTTTTTCATAGTATCATTGCTAAGATTCTCGCCCCTCGTGCTGGATCATTTAATGTGGTAAACGATAGGGACATTTGCATAATGTATGATATCTTAATGGAAGACCTTGTAGATTTACCTGAATTAATTATGATTGTTATGAGAGAATCTATGTCCAAAGCTAAGGCTGCTTTGCCCTACGGAATGTTTCTCACTTATGTTTTTGAATTTTTCAATGTCAAACTTAAAGGAGAAACTACAATTGCATTACGTCACTCTAACGTTTTTAATGCTCACTCACTGCACTGTATGGATTTTGCTAAGAGGGATGGTATTTGGTTAAAAATTAGATCTAGAACAGGATAATCAACTTTGACGGAAGCGTACGAGGTAGACTTGCTGGTTCCGGCTTCGTCATACGTGGGCCTGAGGGTGATCTGCTGGCGACTGGTGGTTTTGGTAGCCTGGATTCCTCTGTCCCTATGTCTGAGCTCTATGCTGCTTGGGTAGGTCTCTCCTATGCGGTTCGGACCCTCTATGCTTATAACCTGATTATAGAAGGTGATTCTGTTACTATTATTGGGTGGATGCGGAAGGATAGAGGTGTCCAAGCCCCTACCAATCAGCTTTTACATGATATATGGAAGATTTTGAGGAAGGCCTAGGGAGCCCAGATTCACCATATCTATCGAGAAGCTAACTCGATGGCCGACTGGGTGGCTGCTTCTGTGGCTCATCATTTAGGGTTTTGGTGTTGGAGGCAGGGTGATCCCTGTCCTTTGTTTCTTCAGCATATTTTGTACTCTGATATTTATGGGTTGACTCGTATGCGTGTTGTATGATTACCCGTTTGTAACCAAAAAAAAAAAAGATGCCCAATGGATCGACAACTTTGGAAAAATGATCAAATGGCCAAGAGCTCACCAAAAAGCATGAAGTCAATAGAGTTGGAACCTTCAAATGGTTGTTGCTTGACATTATAAATGCCATATCAAACATTTCTTGCTGGTCCATCCATCTGATCGATTCTCCAATATATTTTTCAAGCATTTTCAATTTTAAGTAACCTTGCATATATGGTGATATGTTTTCTTACACCTTCTTTTGAACAATTTTAAGCACTAGCTTGAATGGGCTGCCAATTGCTCTCTAGTCTTACAAGACATAAAAGCTTCAAGGCCAGTCTGGTACTACTACAACACTCCACTGCCATGTGTCACAACGAGACAAATCTTTTCAACCACAACCCTACCATGTACCATATCGAATTGATCAAAGATTCTAATCAATCGCCAGTCATTTAATGAAAGTAATGCCCTTCATCATATTAATATATATGTCTAAAGTTAAGAAATTTAGCAGTCTAGAGTCCCTTGATGAGTCCCTCAAGCAATCTGAAAAAAACTATACATGTGTACTTATTGACCTTTTTCTTATTAATCAAACAAGTTATGCACATAAAACAATACCAAAAACTAGTTAGGATGCACAATTAGTTTGATTATATATCTTGAGAAAATATGTTGATGACAAATTCTAGCAAGTAAATAGAGATCTTGATTTAAATTTCATGAACCAATATAGAAAACTAGGTAACATAAACGGCCAAAATAATTATGTTTTGAGAAAATATAATGATAGATAGAGATACTAGAATTTTTTTCATCACAATACTATAAATCTGTAATATTCTTAAAAGAAAATAGTTCATATTTTGGCCATCCTTTAGATTTTTGAGATCATTCTTATTTAATTGACTAAATTATTCTTAAATAGTTCTCTTTCCGATTTTTTTCCTTCATAATTTTAATCATTATATTTTATTATTTTTTCTTTTTTTAATATTGTAATGGTAGGTTTCATCTTAAAAAGTACTTTCCTAAAAAGGAGACTTAACGTGTAGTCTTTCAGCGTGCGCATGTGCAGTCTAATTATCAAATATGAGACACCAATTGCATACATACTTTATCATTGTCTTTTATTTATGCAGTATCATTGGAAGGATGTAGTATTTCTGATGCAGGAATGATAAAAACCGTTAAATAATTCTGACCTATGCCATTGCAAACAAATTTTTGAGGGATGCTTATCCTAGCCTAGCTCAAAAGTAAGTGCATCCAACTTTAACCAAATCATGCTAGATATAAGTAATGTAGATTTACTGAAAGTGTGGGCAAAGAAATTGTATAGATATTTGGAAGTCTTGTATAGAAGGTCTCAATCATATAAACAGTGGGTTGTTTACAATGCATTTTTTGGTATTTATTGTATAAGCTTCCAAATTAATTTGAGTGATGATATGCTTGTTATGATAGCATGATAAACGCATTTGAAATTGGAAGTTTATAAAATTATGACTTGATGATATCTTGATAAGATATGATGATATATGACTATTTTATATTATAGGCTTACTTATTGAGTGTGAACTCATATAAATCTCACAATGTTTTTCAGAGCCTCAGGATTGAAGAAGGAACCATAGGGTCATTGGAGCTTCTATTTAAAATAAAGTGGATTCATATGTTGATGTAACCCCAGTAATGTTTGTGTGTAGGGCTTGTAGCCCAAATCTTTAGTTATGGATTGTATTAAAGTTATGGACTTGAATGATATATAGGTTGTTGCCTTTCTTGAATTCAGTGTCATGATTCGGGATGCCTTGCATGCCTGGTATGCGGTGGGTTGTCACCCTATCTTAAATTTTTGGGTCTGGGGCGTGACAGCTTTTATGGTATCAGAGCCTAGGTTATGACCTTGGGGACACATGCATGATGACACTCTAGGCAAAATACTAGGATGATATTGAGACATTTATGACTTTAAAGAAATTTCAGGAATTATGCTTTGGAAGCTTGAAATTTAAAGTTTATCAAGATATTAATTGAATTACAAATTTGATAGGAATTGAGAATGAACCATCGCAAGCCAATGATATTATGTGGGCTCCCTGGCTGGTAGCTTTGACCAGTGGGGAGGCCTAGGGGCTTCTAGAGGTTTTAGCTTTGTCAAACTTGTTGGAAATGGCTCGTAGCAGTTTCAGATCTTTAAATAATATGAGTAGATGAAATTTTAATTGCAATAAAAGATAGATGAATATATGGAATATAGTAGTTGAAAATTGCAATTGAGGACTAATATGACTAAGATAACATCATTATATCCAAATTGCAATTGAGTTAGATATTTGGATTTTGAGTTATTAAATCTGAATTTAAATATGGATATATACAATGAATTTTTATTTGTAGAACTTACATTATTGATATTGTAAGTAAAGATTATGAGCTAATCTACCGATTATAGAGATGATTAATATTGATGATATTTTGGTAATAAAATAGTTAACTACATATTTTTGATCAATTACAATTGAGTACTTTTTGAATTTGAGTCTGGATGGATAAGTATATATAGTGAATTTTACTAAGAGAACTTTTATTATGGATATTACATGTTCAAAATTGATTGTTACTTTGCTAGATATGCGGATGGTTGATACTGATGTTAATGAAATAGTTGATTGCATATTATATCATGATGGATCATTTAGGAAGATTATAAAATTTTAAATTCTGAGATAATTACTGTTTAAGTTTTTGAGAGCAGTAGACTCTATTAATCTTTAGAACTAATTTTGGCTATAAATGATCAAATATTTTGATGGTAGAAAGTGAAAGATTTTAGCAGTAATAAGAATAAGATAAATTTCACTGATAAAGAATTTCATGGGGATTTTCATCTTTTAATAGATTTCTAAATCAAGATATCTATTCATTAATTTATTGTGCCTTTCTTCATAGTTCCTAAGTAGATATCTTTCTCTAAGATGGATAAATTTATCAATCAACCATAAGTGGCATAATTATTGTTAAGAAAAAGGAGGGAGATGATTTTATTTTGACTATTGCTAATTATGGATTATGGTTAAGGATACATCTACTATCACTTTCATATCATAAAGAACTTCCAATTATGTCTTTCGGATGGTAAGTGCATTTTTAATCTTTATTGACCTTATAAGTCTTGTATCCATCTGAGCTAGATTAGTGAAGTCACTTTGAGATATTTGAAGGGTTTAAATTAGTTGGTCATGTTATGGCATGAGACATTGCATAATCTATAGATGATTTTGATAATCATTGGTAATAAAATAATCGATTCAAGAATTTGAATCATTTAAATTGCATTATTTATTGAGGATATACTGACATATTCAAGAGAAATTGATTGGTTATGGTGGTATTATTGATAAATATGAAGGAGATAAATTAATCATACTGATGATTAATGATGGCACTATTATTCAAAGAAATTAAATTAGTTGATTATGATAATTATGAAATATATCCTAAATGATTGGTATAATGTTCATTGATGTTAGCTTAAAGTATTCAAGAGTAAAACCTAGTATGTTATGATGATTGAAATAAGTGTCGTAATGCTTAATGGCACATTCAACTATTCAAGAGTTGAGAGAGCATTGGAAGAAAACTATCTTATATCTAAGTCATAAGAATTTAGAACTATCTTATTGAGGAATTAAGATTACCTGATGTTTTACTAACCTTAAGAATGGATAACATAATACATGTGATGGACTCTATGATATTTATGATGATTGTGTTGTGAGAAGTTAAGGTATTTAAAAAAAAGGGGTAGGAAAGAAATACTTCTTAAGGAATTTAATTTTATTTAGTAGAAAGATTAAATTAATTTTGAAAGTTGGACATATCATTTGGGTACTTGGGAATGAAATAAAAGTTTGCTAGTGAGTATCTTTAATGGTACAAAATTTGTGGACATTTAATTTCGAGGATGAAATTTTAGCAGGATAAAATGTTAATATTTGTTTTTGGTTTAATGGTAAACTGCATAAATTGAGTCTGAACCCATTTGTCTCACTCTCCTAATTCGATGATGTCTTCATAAAGCTTTTGGATTAAGCTGAATTTCTGTCCAGCCTCCCACCCTCAAATAGATGGACAATTTGTAGGAACCAATTAGATTTTAGATGATATACTACAAGCTTGTGTAATGGATTTTGGAGGTGCTTGGCATAAATTTTTTTACCTTTAGTGAAATTGCTTATTTTATTGATTACCAAGCCAATATTTAAATGGATTCATTTCAATTGTCTATGATATAAGGTGTAGATTCCCTTCATATTGAGATGAGATGAAAGAGAAAAATTTTGGTTACTGAGCTGGTTTAACAACTATGAAAAGTATAATAACTATGAAAAGTATCATTAATTAAAGCAGCTTCATGTAGCTTAGAGTTAATAGAAAAGTTATGTTGATGTTAAAAATAAAGATTTGAAATTTAGGTTGAAGATCATTTGGAAGTTTTACTAACCAATGATGTGATGAGATTGGTGTTAGAGGTGATTTGAGCCACAATACATTGGGCCATTTGAGATTTTGATCAAAATAAAGGAGGTGGCTTATAGCTTAGCACTGCGTTCATTACTCTTTGGGGTGTTCAATGTGTTTCATATCTTTATGACTGAGGAGGTATATTTTAAACCCCTGTTATGTGTTAGAACTTGAACCAATTTAGCATAAGAAAGTATTGACCTATGAAGATCATCTTGTGCACATTGTGGACCGCAAGGATCAAGTTCTGAGATGGTGTAGTGTTCCTTATGTCAAAGTTCAAGAGGGAGACTATTTGGGAGCTATAAAAAAAATTAATATTTAATTGTATCTTACTATAGAGTATCGATGACTATTGACTTTTGAATGAACTTTAGTTGATTATGAGATAGAAAATTTGGATTCTATTGGATGTGTATCAATTTCGAGGCCAAAATTTTTATAAGAGGGAGAGAATGTAACCCCCAGCATTTATTTAAGGACACCTGCTACCTAGAGTTTATTCTAACATTTAGGTTCCTAGAATGACGCTTGTATTCCCGAGTCCTTGCGTGTCTGATGGGTTTTCGATATCCCTGATCTGAGGCATCACCTGGGGGATTAAAAGATATGGTCGGTGACTCCCTCCTGGACCGGGGGACACACTTCGTTCGGTCGCAAGGCCAGGACCACCTTCGCATGAGGAAGAGAAGGTTCGCGCTGGTCTCCAGCAGCGATGGAGAGGAGGAACCGACGCTAGAGGATGCGACGCCGAAAGGGCCGGTGCTTAGGATTTCTAGTAAAGGGAAGCGAAAGAAGTGGCACTACCGGTCCTTTGAATACGAAGGAAATATGATTGAGCTGAAGGATCCGGTGCTCCTGACTTTGAAGGATTGGAAGCAGAAGCCTTAGGTTGCGATTATCAAGGACATAACTCAAGAAATGTTGATGCGCCTGCAAGATCGGATGGTACCATTTGAGATTTGCGCACTGAAGTAAGTAAGCCTATTTATAATTAGTAATTTATAAATCATGAATTTATAGTTTACATGTATATTATGAAATAAGGAAAATGAAAGTTTATATAGATTAATTATTTTAAATGGGATCATGAATCTACATATGAGCATTTATTACGACTATAGTAACTGGTAATATTTTGTAAGAAATAGTTTCTTGGTGTATGTGCAAAAATATAAATTCTTTGACTTGCAAAATATGTTGGTATTATTGCGATGACTTCATGCAATTGTAAAGATGACATTGAAATAATCTTGTATGTGTCGCCACGGTTTTCATATATTATGGCCACACACATTTGTAAAATGTGTTCTAATTGACGATATATGGCCACACACATCTGTAGGATGTGTGGCCACACACATCTGTAGGATGTGTTCCGATTAATTATGATATGGCCTCACATTTATGGAATGTGTTCTGATTAATTTGAAGGGTCGTGAGACATATAAGAAAATAATGATTACATAAATAGTGGATATGTTACATTGCGCATTTATTATATAATTATGCATAGTTATGAAATAAGACAAAATGAAGTTTTATTGGTATTGATTATTTTGGAAGTTGGTAAATTGTACCATGAGTATATAATTGAGTAATTACTATAATTATTATAGCCGATGATATTTTGCAAAGTAATAGTTTTATACGTTTATGCAAAATATGAAGAAATATGTTTATTTTTAACTTTGTAAAGTGAATTGGTTACACGCAATGATTAAGATTGTACAAACCACTGTTTATGTGATATGAAAAGATTATGCTTATGATGATGCATGATGTGTGATATGCATATATAATGATGACCCTGAATTATATTTATATGTATCGCCGCGGTTCTCCTATGATGTGGCATGTGGAGGCCATACACATCTAGAGGATGTGCTCTGTTTGATTATGATGTGGCATGTGGAGGCCACATACATCTAGAGAATGTGCTCTGATTGGTGATGATATGGCATGTGAAGGCCACACACATCTAGAGAATATGTGCTGATTGATTATGAGGTGGCATGTGGAGGCCACACGCATCTAGAGGATGTGCTATGACTGATGATGATATGGCATGTGGAGGCCACACACATTTAGAGGATGTGTGCTGATTGATTATAAGGTGGCATGTGGAGGCAACACACATCTAGAGGATGTGCTATGACTGATGATGATATGGCATGTGGAGGCCACGCATCTAGAGGATGTGCTCTGACTGACGATGATATGGCATGTGGAGGCCACACATCTAGAGGATGTGCTATGATTGATGATGAGGTGGCATGTGGAGGCCATACACATCTAGAGGATGTGCTCTGATTGAGGTGTAGTAGGACCGTGGGACACATAAAATATAATATAAAAATGATCATATAAATAGTGGGTTGTTTACAATGCATTTTCTCGTATTTATTGTATAAGCTTCCAAATTAATTTGAGTGGTAATATGCTTGTTATGATAGCATGATAAACGCATTTGAAATTGGAAGTTTATGAAATTATGACTTGATGATATCTTGATAAGATATGATGATATATGACTATTTTATATTATAGGCTTACTTATTGAGTGTGAGCTCATATAAATCTCACAATGTTTTTCAGAGCCTCAGAATTGAAGAAGGAACCATAGGGTCGTTGGAGCTTCTATTTAAAATAAAGTGGATTCATATGTTGATGTAACCCCAGTAATGTTTGTGTGTAGGGCTTGTAGCCCAAATCTTTAGTTATGGATTGTATTAAAGTTATGGACTTGAATGATATATAGGTTGTTGCCTTTCTTGAATTCAGTGTCATGATTCGGGACGCCTTGCATGCCTGGCATGCGGCGGGTTGTCACCCTAGCTCAAAATTTTTGGGTCTGGGGCGTGACAAATCCTCTCATCTTCAATGAGCTAAAACCAAGATATACCCATCATTCTTTCCCTTCACCAAACCCCTAACATCTTATGGCAAACAACATATGATTAATAAGATATTATCAAACTTGACAGCCTGCTAACCTACCCCAACTTTCATCCGAAGATAACTTAGCAGGAATTTTTTTTAAAATCACAGTAAGTAGTTGAAATCACCATTTATGAATTTTATTGAAAAAAGAGAGATATTATCTTCCACAATCTTTTGAATAATTTTAGACCTTTTGTGGTGGAGTCATCTCTCAAAATAAAAAGGATTTAGAGAGGTAATTGTTGGACTTTACAATCCTTAACACCAGGTATACTTTCATAAAATCACCTGACAACATGAGGAACCTACTAATAGAAGGATGATATTCCCTAAACAAATGCCTAGTAACTTCTTAAGGTAATTTCTTTTGCATTAAATATTCACTTGGCATATTTCCGCTTGCAAAAAGCCTCCCAAACCCTCATATTTTGGATACCAATCAGGTTTTTCTCCTTGTACTGACACTGACCATAAATCCATCACAGAAAAAGCTTTGCATTTTAGGACCAAAGAACCATTCCACCAGGGAAAAGCTTACTACTTATTAACTTGTCTAATTCGCAGCAGATAAAGTAGTGTGTGGGACATTACAAACTCACTTGCAACACCAACCAGTATCTAGATGGATGAGACTCCCCAAATGGTGGCTAAAACTTATTTAGCTTGCCTTCCTCAAGGAAAACGTATCTTATTGCAGGATAAGTAATCCCAGCATACAAACAGAACCTTGATAAACATGCTGCACCAATATGTAGAACACGTACTTTATGTTATAAGAAATTTTCTACCAAACTTGGAGTCATGTTTAAAATGACAAAAATAAGAAAAACTCAAAAGAAAACTCATGCCCACCCCTCCTCATTCCTGCATCTTTACATCACCCAGTGCTGTGCACAGTACAACAAGCAGCACATGCCATGCTGCTCCACCAACACCAATGATTAAAATTTGGTTTAAGAGTGGTGATAGCATCCTTTTTTTAAACTGAAAATTGGTAGATTTAAGAAGGAACAAGGTCATTTCCGGAAGTATGTGAATGAAGTCAAAAGAATCGTATTTAAGTAGTTGCAACTGATAGAGATATAGACTAAAAGATATGCTTTATGTTATGTCTTTACATTTTTAATGAGAATTCATTTTGAGCAATGTGTGCCATTTACTATATATATGTGTATGTGTCTAGTATTTACAAAGAGTATTTGATCTAGTGTGTAGAGTATGGCTTACACACAGAAGACTAGATCATCGGTTCTTTTGGAATACAAGTTTATTGTTCACAGTTTTAGATGGAATTGGACACACCATCAGTAGAACCGTAGCACAAATTTTTAGTAGGTCTGTCTTGACTACAGGGAATGGTTTATTCTAACTATTTATGCTAGTACACTTTGTATGTATTGAACAGGACCCAGTTGAGTTAATTATTTTATACTGACTTTATAAAATAATTTAAAACTCATGAATATTATGATTACTTATGCTCTTAATCCGAATTCTATTTCTAGACACGTGTATGTAGTGATTATTGCTTTGATTACACATAGAGTGAGATTCTAGATGAGTCAATAAACTCAGTGGGTTGGGCAATAACATTATATATATGGTGAATATTAATAGTTGAAGGAATCCACGTCCTGTTAATTTGGATTGATGATATCCCCTTGAGAAAGCTTATAAGTTTTGATTGTATCAAATCTTGCAAGTGGATTTTGAATCCGATACATCAAATAAGTTAAGTGGATAAGTCTCAAGGATAATAATAGCCAATTAAATTATATTGTCAGTATTTAAATTTAATTGGTGGATATCTGTAATCTTAACGTGGGGAGATAATAAGTATTTAATATTAAGGCTCGAAAATATAAATTCGAATGTGATTAGGAGTACAATTATAATTCTTTAGTGGAATGAATTATAATTTACGTAATTGAATCCTAACCCGGGATAGGATTGGGAGATTTGATTACGTGGGAAGTCCTTTTCATATTTGCCTATTGGTCCCTATTGTAGCCCTATAAATACCCTCTCAGTTGGTTGCTAGGGTTAACGTTTTTGAGGAAAAAGAAAAACAAGAAACCCTAGGTCGGCCGAGAGATCCCACCATCTTGTGAGAGAAGGAAGGTATTTTCGAGAATACGGCGGAAGGCTAAAAGGTTGAGGTCGAGCAATCGAATCAAAGTATTCCAAGGTTCAAATATGAAGGTATGATCTTATACTCATAGATTAGAATGGTAAATTTTTTTTGTATTACTCATATACGCTATAGCCGTGATCTTGGGGGTATTCTGCGCTCCCCAACAGTGGTATCAGAGCCATGGCTAATACTGTATATGAATGATGCGGCCATGTTCTCCATTAATCGAATATGCATGCGTGGGATGGATCGTGCTTGCTGCTAACGTTGTTTTGCAGGTTTCTATCCTGTTATTATGGTCACATGAATGTATGTGTTTTGATTTAATATTGCTTAGATCTGTTTTGTGAACTCCAGTTTAAGGAGGCGTAGGATCATTGTAATATTTCATAGCATGTATGCTCCGATTTTTTGAGAGCTTTGTGATTGTAAATATGTAGCATGTGAACTCCTATATGGAGGCATAGGATTTTTGTAATCTGGTGCGGCTCTATGGAGGAAGAAGACCTGCTGCACGTTGCAGGATATGATTCTAAGGAGAATCGGTTGAAGATAGGATTCTAAGGAGAATCCGTTGCAGATAGGATTCTAAGGAGAATCCTTGCATGATAGGATTCTAAGAAGAATTCGTTGTAGATAGGATTCTAAGGAGAATCCCTTGCAGATCACGATTCTAAAGGAAAATCCAAAGCGCGAAGGGATCGGAAGGTCGATCCCCGCTGGGGGCCAGCCCCCAGACCCCCATATGCGAAGCGGCAAATCGTCAAGCAAAGTAGCAATCATGATGCAACAGGGATCTTCATCTGCGTGAAAATCTTGACCATAATAACAGGGATTTTATTTATCTTGTTTATATTGGTTATGTTGCATACTCGCTTGATTGTTTATCCTTTTGTTCTTATGTCTATAACTAGGAGAACATGGTTAATTGGATAATCACTTGCTGTTTGTGTTTTGAATTTATGAGATAATCAAACACAAGTTTTATAACCCTCAAAATATTGTTTAAATAACTAAGTGGGAGAGGGAATTAATCACATTTAAATCCCATGGTCCCATCACTTGTTTATTGGTGAGGCAGTTAATTTCATGTGTTAGCATTAGTGCTTTCCTCCCCATAGGATAAAATTGATTGCCAGCTCACCAAGAATAATCCCTAGTAGTTGTTAATGTTGGATTACCTCTCCATCTGAGGGATCCACCATGGGACAATGGATCTAGCATTGAGTGATGGTATACACTTAGGTATAAATATTGGTATCCTCCCCATCGGAGTCACTACAAATATTTATATGACCAAAGTTAGCCAGCTAATTAATTTTACTTGGTATGTTACCTTTTACCTAGATAGTAAAATTAATAGGTTTTATCTGCCTAGATAAATGATGAGTAGTAGACGTCCTCCCATCGAGGCATACTATTCAAAGTGTACTAGGCTGCTGGCAAATTCTTTTATTATGTAGTGATTGAGGGGCCCTACTTATAATTTTGAATTTAAAGTTTATTGCTCATTATATCTTATTTGATGTATGAATGATTCTCAGGATTAAAATGTCTTCTTTCAATCCACTTGCTGTGATACTCAAAGAAAACAAATTGACTGGTCCTAATTACATTGATTGGAAAAGGAATCTGGATATAGTGTTAACTGCAGAAGGGTACAAGTATGTGCTCACTCAGGTCTGTCCCGCAGAGCCCGATGAAGGGGCTTCAGATGAGGAGTCCCAAGCTTACCGTAAGTGGGTTAAGGCTGATGAGATGGCGCGGTGTTACATATTGGCATTTATGTCAAATGTTCTGCAACATCAGCATCAATCTATGCCCTCTGCCTATGACATGATGTTCAACCTCAAAGAAATGTTTGGGGATTAGAGTGCAACTAGGCAGACTGCGATGAAAGAACTGATGAACACTAATATGGCTGAAGGAACTCCTGTCAGGGATCATGTTCTAAAGATGATTAGTCTTCTGAATGAACTGGAGATCCTTGGAGCGGAGATGGATGGGGAAACCCAAGTTGATTTCATTCTCCAGTCCCTACCTGATTCTTTTAAGCAGTTCTGCCTAAATTACACCATGAACAAAATGAATTTTTCATTGGCAGAGCTACTTAAAGAACTTCAGGTAGCAGAGAGTTTCATTATGAAGCCTGCATTTGCTATGGTTACTGAAAAAGGTTCTTCTTCGAAGTCTCATGCTAAGAAGAAGAAAAAGGTTTAGAAAAAGAAACAGCATCAGGCCCCACAGCCCAATGGGGAAATAAAAAAGAAGGGAAAGTGCTTCGTCTGCAAGCAGCCAGGTCACTGGAAGCAGCAATGTCCAGTTTAGCTTACCAGGAAACAGGCTAGAGGTATA
Organism: Calamus simplicifolius; assembly: GCA_900491605.1. Taxonomy (NCBI): domain Eukaryota; kingdom Viridiplantae; phylum Streptophyta; class Magnoliopsida; order Arecales; family Arecaceae; genus Calamus; species Calamus simplicifolius. Next base: position 164,375 of record UESW01001763.1, on the reverse strand, counting down.
TCTCATTCACTTGTAGTTAAAACTTGTTTAGTGGTGTTATCTACCAGTGGCTGGTGTGTAGATACGGGAGCCACTAATCATGTTTGCAATTCTTTGCAGGGGTTCCAGCAGACCCGGCAGCTAAGTGATGGAGAGATTTACATATTTCTGGGAGATGGCACGAGAGTGTCAATAGTTGCAGGAGATTTTAGCTTTTCTTTTAGTAGAAATAGAATTTTAATATTAAAAGATTATTTTTTTGTACCTTCAATTAGAAGGAATTTAATTTCAGTTTCTAAGTTGATTGATGATGGATATTCAGTTTATTTTAATGACTCCGTTGTTATTAAGAAAAATAAATATTTTATCTGTTCTGGTACATTGGTGGATGGTCTTTATATTATTAATCCTGTTTCTCCTACTGTGCAACTAAATGAAGTGAATAACAATAATAGACCATGTAAGAGAAAAAATCCTTCTGAAATGAATCAAACTTATCTTTGGCACTTGCGCCTAGGTCATATAAATCTAAGACGGATTTCTAGACTGGTTCAAGATGGACCATTAGGTTCATTGGAAGTGGAGGCACTACCGGTCTGTGAATCTTGCTTAGAAGGAAAAATGACCAAGCGGCCATTCTCGGCCAAAGGCAATAGAGCTAAGGAGATATTAGAATTGGTTCACTCTGATTTGTGTGGCCCAATGAACATCCAAGCTAGAGATGGTTTTGAGTACTTTGTCACTTTTATTGATGATTACTCAAGATATGGGTATATTTATCTGATGCGCCGTAAGTCTGAATGCTTTGAAAAATTTAAAATTTTTAAAGCAGAAATGGAGAATCGTCATGGTAAAAATATCAAGACATTACGATCCGATCGTGGTGGCGAGTACCTCTTAGGGGAGTTCACATATTACTTATTAGATGTTGGGATTGAATCCCAGTTGTCTGCACCTAGTACGCCACAGCAGAATGGTGTAGCTGAAAGAAGGAATAGGACTCTTATGGATATGGTTAGATCTATGATGAGTTATTCAGACTTACCTATTTCATTTTGGGGATATGCATTAGAGACAGCTGCATATATTCTTAACTTGGTACCATCTAAGTCAGTACCTAAGACACCCACAGAACTGTGGACTGGGCGTAAGCCTAGTCTAAGACATGTTCGGGTTTGGGGTTGTCCAGCACATGTACTAAAAGGTAAACCAGATAAGTTGGAATCAAGGATAGATGTATGCTTCTTTGTTGGATATCCTAAAGGAACAAAAGGTGGTTTATTTTATTGTCCTAAGGATCAGAAGGTCATTGTTAGCACCAATGCCCGATTCTTGGAGGAGGACTATATTATAGACCACAAACCCAGAAGTAAAATTGCTCTAGAAGAGTTGAGAGGCGATAAAACTAGACAGGCTCCTTTAATACCAATAGTACAAGCAGAAACACCACAAGAAAGTAGGTTCCCAAACTTCCCAATAACTATTCGTAGTGGGAGAAGTATAGTAACACGAACTGACCCTAAACTGATACAAAAGGATACCATTAATGCACCAGTTTTAGAACCAGTGCAGGTTGATGGAGTACAAGGATCAGAGTCAGACCGTATTACTACAAGCACATACAATCAGGTTGTGCCTCGTCGTAGTGGGAGGGTTGTAAATACACCTAAACGGTATATGTTCCTTGGAGAGTCATATGACAGAATCTCTGATGAATTGGATACTGAACCCAGTAGCTACAATGAAGCATTACAGGATAAAGATGCAACTCTTTGGCAAAATGCTATGAAATCAGAGATAGAGTCTATGCACTTTAATCAGGTCTGGGATCTTGTAGAACCACCCGAGGGAGTAAAACCCATCGGATGCAAGTGGATCTATAAGAAGAAGAGAGGAGCAGACGGAAAGGTGGAAACCTTCAAGGCTAGGCTAGTTGCAAAAGGTTTTACTCAGAAAGAAGGGATCGACTATGAGGAAACCTTTTCACCAGTAGCTATGCTTAAGTCTATCCGGATTCTCTTATCCATTGCAGCTCATTTCGATTACAAAGTTTGGAAATGGATGTCAAGACAGTTTTCCTTAATGAAATCTTGACGAGTGCATTTACATGATGCAACCAGACGGTTTTATAGTAAAAGGCCAGGAGCACTTGGTGTGTAAGCTTAAGAGGTCCATTTATGGACTTAAGCAGGCATCTAGATCTTGGAATACGTTTTGATCAAGCTATTAAATCTTATGGTTTTGATCAAAGTCCTGACGAGTCATGTGTGTACAAGAAGCGTGATGGAAAAACTTTGGTGTTTCTGGTGCTATATGTGAATGACATCTTACTTATTAGAAATGATATGGGAGTGTTATCTTCGGTCAAGGTATGGTTATCTGGACAATTTGATATGAAGGACTTGGGAGAAGCAAGTCACATCCTAGGGATCAAGGTTTTGCGAGATCGCAAGCAAAGGATGATATGCTTATCTCAAGCCACTTATATCGATAAAATTCTCACCCGTTTTGGTATGCATAATTCCAAGAAAGGATTTCTTCCTTTCAGGCATGAAATTTCTCTATCTAAGGATCAGTGTCCTAAGACACCTGAAGAGATAGAAAGTATGAAGGCAGTTCCTTATGCTTCTGCAGTAGGAAGCCTAATGTATGCTATGCTATGTACTAGACCTGATATCTGTTTTGCCGTAGGCATGGTTAGCAGATTTCAGTCTAACCCTGGGAGAGAACATTGGACTGCAGTAAAACATATAATTAAGCACCTGAAAAGGACTAAAGATTATATGTTAGTTTACCAAGCAAATAGTCTTGTGCCTATAGGATATACAGATTCGGACTTCCAATCAGATAATGAATCTAGGAAATCAACCTCGGGATATGTGTTCACTTTGGATGGTGGAGCAATTAGCTGGAGGAGTGTAAAAGCACTTGTGTTGCTGACTCTACCATGGAAGCTGAGTATGTGGCTGCATCTGAGGCTGCAAAAGAGGCTGTTTGGCTAAGAAACTTTCTTTTGGATCTTAGTGTGATACCTTCAGTGCAATTACCTATTACAATTTATTGTGATAATAGTGGGGCAGTTGCTAATTCGAAGGAACCCAGGACCCATAAGAAATCTAAACACATTGAGCGTAAGTATCACCTGATACGTGACATCGTGCAAAGAGGTGACGTGCTGGTGACCAATGTTACATCTGAGGACAACCTGGCAGATCCTTTTACAAAGAGTTTAACTTCGAAAGTTTTTGATAGACATGTAGAGGGCATGGGAGTTAGATGTGTACAAGCATTGCTTTGAGTCTAAGTGGGAGATTGATAGAGATATAGACTAAAAGATATGCTTTATGTTATGTCTTTACATTTTTAATGAGAATTCATTTTGAGCAATGTGTGCCATTTACTATATATATGTGCATGTGTCTAGTATTTACAAAGAGTATTTGATCTAGTGTGTAGAGTACGGCTTACGCACAGAAGACTAGATCATCGGTTCTTTTGGAATACAAGTTTATTGTTCACAGTTTTAGATGGAATTGGACACACCATCAGTAGAACTATAGCACAAATTTTTAGTAGGTCTGTCTTGACTACGGAGAATGGTTTATTTAACTATTTGTGCTAGTACACTTTGTGTGTATTGAACAGGACCCAGTTGAGTTAATTATTTTATACTAACTTTATAAAATAATTTAAAACTCATGAATATTATGATTACTTATGCTCTTAATCCGAATTTTATTTCTAGACACGTGTATGTAGTGATTATTGCTTTGATTACACATAGAGTGAGATTCTAGATGAGTCAATAAACTCAGTGGGTTGGGCAATAACATTATATATATGGTGAATATTAATAGTTGAAGGAATCCACGTCCTGTTAATTTGGATTGATGATATCCCCTTGAGAAAGCTTATAAGTTTTGATTGTATCAAATCTTGCAAGTGGATTTTGAATCCGATACATCAAATAAGTTAAGTGGATAAGTCTCAAGGATAATAACAGCCAATTAAATTATATTATCAGTATTTAAATTTAATTGGTGGATATCTGTAATCTTAACGTGGGGAGATAATAAGTATTTAATATTAAGGCTCAAAAATATAAATTCGAATGTGATTAGGAGTACAATTATAATTCTTTAGTGGAATGAATTGTAATTTACGTAATTGAATCCTAACCCGGGATAGGATTGGGAGATTTGATTACGTGGGAAGTCCTTTTCATATTTGCCTATTGGTCCCTGTTGTAGCCCTATAAATACCCTCTCAGTTGGTTGCTAGGGTTAACGTTTTTGAGGAAAAAGAAAAATAAGAAACCCTAGGTCGGCCGAGAGATCCCACCATCTTGTGAGAGAAGGAAGGTATTTTCGGGAATACGGCGGAAGGCTAAAAGGTTGAGGTCGAGCAATCGAATCAAAGTTTTTCAAGGTTCAAATCTGAAGGTATGATCTTATACTCATAGATTAGAACGGTAAAATTTTTTTTGTATTACTCATATACGCTATAGCCGTGATCTTGGGGGTATTCCGCGCTCCCCAACAGCAACATCATTCCATTCCATGTAAAAGATCAAAACTTTTGAGTTCTGAAAGGGTTTCAACGGATTCAATATCAGAGCTGGCATAATTTAGTTGGTGTTTGACAAGTTATGGCAAAATAATGATTAATTGGGTTAACTAGTGTATCTGACAGGAATATGACTAGCTTGATAACAAATAAAAATATAATGATAACTGACTGAAACACATGCTGTGTTATACGGATAAAAAAATAAGGTGGTGATATTATGTAGTCTTTTTTTTTTTGGTTACAAACGGGCGATCACACTACTCTGGCACGAGTCAAGCCGAAACATCTGAGTACAAAATTTGCTGTAATAAGACAGGACAAGGGATCTCATATGCCAAATCCACCGGCCAGGATTGCGAGCGACAGCAGAAGCAACATAATCAGCCGCAGCATTGGCTTCCCGATATATATGCTGAATCTGAAAAGCACTAGTAGACTGTAGAGTGACTAAAATGTCTCTAATCAGGGGATTAAGGCAAGAATAGGAGTCCCCCTCCCGCGTAATCCATCTGATAATCGTAAGTGAGTCACCCTCAATAATCAGCCGACGATAGCCCAAATGTCGAACAGCATATGTGATACCAGCCCATGCCGCCTGTAGCTCAGCCATAGGAACCGAAATGTCGATAGAGCTGTGACCGCCAGCTGCTAGTAACTGCCCATTCGACCCACGGATGACAAACCCAGATCCAGCAGTGATCAGAGACAGAGCCGTCAAAGTTACTTTGACATAACCCGGAGGTGGGGACACCCAAGAGATAAAAACCGTGGTCGGTTCGCTGCCAAAGCAGCAGGGGAGTCCCAGTGGCCAGGTCCGTCAGTATGAACACCAAGATAACAGCGAGTGTACTCCTTAGCATGAGAGAGAGCACGACGGATGATCGCTGAGAAGAGGCCATCTCCTCAAAAATAATCTTATTCCTTATCAGCCAAATATGATAAGCCACGTAGGCAGATAATACACCCTGAGAATAAGATCCATACTGAGAAGGCGATCGAAGAGCATTCAGAAAGGAGAGCCGGATTGGTCCATCCTCCAACAACCATGGGGTAAAATGGATCATCTTCCATATCTGAGATGCACAAGAACATGAGAATAGAACATGGTCAACAGATTCATCCTGCATCCCGCATATCGGACAGAGAGGTAATATCGAGAGGCCCCGACCAGCCAGAAGAGAACAAGTAGGTAAGCGATCCCACTTAATCTTCCACAAGAAGAGCTGAATCCTTGGGTGAATAGGCAACCTCCATATCCAAGCAACATCTCTAAGACCTGCGGCCTGAGAACGGAAGCGGGCCACCAAATCTCTAGTAGGAGCACAAGGAAGACAGGATCGATGCCACAACTTGTGATCCGGCCCTGCAGAAATAGGAAGAGGCATGGCCAGAATCTAATGAGCAAGCTCAGCCCCAAATAACTGAAGAACCATAGGAGTGTTCCAAGCAGCACTCTCCTGTCTAATCAGAGAAGAAACATGCAATGTGGGATCTACTTCAGAGCTTATAAAAGTCGGCCATCGAGATAAGGGAAGATCAGCTATCCAAGAGTCCTGAACGACATCAACTGACATCCCATCCCCAATCATCCAGTGAATATCAGTCATGACTGTCGGGGCGGCCGGCAGATGGCACGCCATAAATAGGAACATCCACAAGGGATACTAACTTCCAAACCCGAAGTCCAACCACCATATCTACCACACATGACTGTACTCCATAAACAGTGAGGGTCCAACAGGAATCTGGAAGCATGCCTTGCAATGATAGCCTCGCGACGGAGCACCAGGGACTGAATCCCCAACCCACCCTCACTTATCGGCAAACAGACCATGTCCCAGGCCAATAAATGAATACCATGACCTCCCTGCATAGATGCCCACAAAAAATCGAATACGTCGCTCTAGCCTGCGAAGGAAGATAGTCGGGATCAGAGCATTGGATAACAGATAGATAGGGAGCGATGTGAGGATAGCACGGATTAAAGTGATACGCCCCATCATAGAAAGGCCCGACATCTGCCACCGGTCCATCATAGCAGAGATCCGACGATCAAGGTCCCCAAAGTCCTGCTGCGTGGGCTGGCATCCCGTAAGAGGGGTTCCGAGGTAGGTCAGACGATCTGAGACAGTCGAAATCCCTAACAAATGGGAAATAGAGGCACGACAGCGGGGAGAGACCAATGGGCTGAAACAGAGAATAGATTTCTGTAAGTTGATCCGTTGGCCCGATGCCCGGCAATAAGCCTGAATGATAGCAGAACAAGTGGTTGCATTCTGAACAGAAGCTGGGCTAAGCAGAATGCAGTCATCAGCGAAGAGAAGGTGGGTTAGAGGAGGTCCATGAGGCCCGGCATATAAGGCTGTAATAAGATGCTCCAACCGCCTGATTAAGAGCACGAGACAGGTCGTCGGCGCACAGAACAAACAGAAATGGAGAGAGAGGACATCCCTGTGGAGTCCAACAGCAGAGGGAAAAAACTCAGTCGGACTGCCATTAATGATGATAGAAAAGGTGGGCCCTTGGACACAAGCCATGATCCACTCAATGAAATGATCATCAAAACCAAACGCCTGTAATGACTGACGCAGAAATATCCAACTCATCCTGTCATAAGCTCTCTCCATATCAAGCTGGATAGCCATGAGAGACTGTCGACAAGAGGCGCGCTGGAGGTCATGCATAAATTCCTGGGCAATAAGAGCATTATCTGAAATACTTTGGCCACGGATAAAGGCACCCTGCTCCAGAGAGATAAGCCTAGGAATCACCCCCTGCAATCGAGTAACAAGAATACGGGCGCAGACTTTGTATAGAGTGGTACATAAACTAATCGGCCTATAATGTTGAGGAAGCAGAGCATTAGCTTTTTTGGGAACCAGGACAAGAAATGTCCTCTGCCAATCCAGAGGAATATGTCTGGAAGAGAAAACAGACTGAATAGCCGAGGTAACATCCTGCCCTACAATATCCCAGTAGAAGTGGAAGAAAAAAGGCGAAAAACCATCTGGGCCCAGAGCTTTATCAGGTCCCAGAGCCCAAACTGCATTACGAATCTCCTCCGCCAAGACCTCCCGAATCAAGCTAGCATTCTCGCTATCTGAAACTCTAACATCCGAGTACCAGTGATAATGGGAGAGTCAGAGCCAGAGACTTCCGACCAGCGAGACTGAAAGAAATGAAAAACCTGCTCACTAATAGCCCCCTCATCCTCCAGAATAGTACCCTCTGCATCACTAATACGCCTGATTCGATTGGCCGCACGCCTGGCAACAGTGGCCTGATAAAAGAACCTGGTGTTGCGATCACCTTCCTTTAACCACTGAATCCGAGACCGCTGACGCCAATAAATCTCCTGCTACCAAAGCAACGAATGATGCATAGCCAAGTTCCTCCTAAGAGCCTGAAGATCACTCTCCGATAGCTGACCCTCCTCATCCTCCTTAACCTAAAGAGTAGAAATAACAGCTTCCACAGCCTGGACATTCTGCATTAGATTCCCCACCTCTCTTCTCTGCCACCATAATAGTCTGCGCTTAGCAAGCTCTAAACGGCGGGAGAGACGATAAGTAGAATTCCCTCTAACTGGCATATGCCACACCTGCTTAATCAAGGACCTGGCTAAAAAATAATGCGTCCAAAACTGCTCAAACTGAAAGGGCCCCTTCCATAAGATGACCGCTCAGTAGAGATGAGAAGGGGACAATGGTCCGACGCAATCCGCGGGAGGTGGGTATTAGTAGCACAGGCAAAGGACTGCATCCAAGATGAAGAAGCCAAAGCCCGATCCAATCTCTCCGACACCCGAGCAGACCCGCTTCGGTTGTTACACCAGGTAAACTGCGGCCTAGAAAATCCCAAATCAATAAGACCCGCCGAGGAGATAAATGAACGAAACTCCATGGAATTCGAGATTCAACATATCGGCGTCCCCCCCGCTTCTCAGATGCATCCAATATACAATTGAAATCACCAGCAATAAGAGTCGGAAAACCCTGGGCTAATAAAGTGTGAATCTCCGACCATAGACCGCGCCGCTGATGAAAATCAGTGCTGGCATAGACTCCCAGAAGCAGCCAAGGCGGAGAAGACCCCTCAGAGATGACCAGGCCTACTTGCTGATGACTATGATGAAAAGCATCAACACGGATGGCAGGGTTCCGCCAGAGAGCCATAATGCCCCCAGATAGCCCAGTAGCTTCCACAGCATAGGAAGACCAGTCACGGGAGACTCGCCGCCGGAAACGTTGAAGGCTAAGGCCCGACAACCGAGTTTCCAACAAAATACAAATATCAAAATGATGAATCTGCAATAGCCTACCAAAGGAGGATCGAAATGATGGTTTCAATGCTCCTCGGACATTCCATATAATAATCTTCATAGATGAGAAGCAAGGATGCCTCAGATCCCATCCTGAGCTCCCGTCATAACCAAATCTGAAAGGTCTCCCGAGTCAGGACACAGCAACTGGAGATCCTGATCCGACATCTGACCGAGGTCCGGATCATTGGAACCTGGTTGCAGAACTGACTCCATGGGAACTTCTTCAGACAACTCCTTAGTAGGGGATCCATCTACCCGAGAGACAGAAGGGGAGTCAGATATAGCAGCTTTCAGAGATGTGAAGGCAACCTCATGAACATCCATGGCTCCTTTCTGATAGCAGGGGGGCAGGGTCATCCTATCAGGAGAACCGATTATCACCCCAGTGCTTGTAGGTATAACCGCCTTTCCTTTCCCCTTACGTTTCTCGTATTTAGAGATTGACCTAGGCGCCGGGCAATCAACTGGTCTGGCCCTTTTTAGGGGACCAGGAAAAGCATCCCGACTGCCCTGAAGAGTACCAGTGGCCAAACTCGACCCGAGGGAGACAAAAGGGTTCATGTTCACTAGTGAATTAGACTTTTCAGTCACTGGGGACCCCTCCTTAACTGAATCCAAAAAACCCTTCTGAATTTTCTTTAAGCCGGCACATGAGACTGTCTCCAGCAAAGCCCTATTATTTTCTTTAAAACCGGCACAGAGGGAAACTCCCGGCATAGTCACTGATCCTGAACTTTCAGAGAAATTAGGAGGCAGGGGATTGATAAGGCCATTCCCTGGGGATCCCTGCAGCTCAGCCTCCTTCAGACTCAGCTTAGAGGCATTGATCCCGGCACAAGGGACCACTCCTGGCACGCCCTTGTTATCTGAACTTCCCTACTTCAGCTCACTCACAACACTCACTGGAGCAGAGTCTGGGATCAAAACAACCTTAGAAGATGAATGGACCCTCCGGCGAGCAACCTTCACTGGAGAAGACCACCCCTCTGCAGCTTCAGCACCCGATCGATGCCCCCCTTGATTCTGCTGTGCAGGAACAGAACTACTGGAAGCCCCCTGCGCCGTCAAGTGAGGCTTCCTCTTCTCCCCCGAAGGGGATCAGAGTCAATCTTCCGTTGACGAATTGCAGCAATCTAAGGGCCAAAGATCGATCGGACGCAGCTTCCTCATCCGCAGTCCCAGATGACAAGGAACAAGGGCTGCTCAAGTGAATAGAGCCGCAGAGAGAACAGATCCCCTCCAGGCTCTCATACGCAAACTGTTGCCAGAAAGTATGGTGAATTCCCTGAATTCGGCCGGAGAGAACGACGGAGATCAATCCGTACACAGGCCCGAGCGAAACCCCCTCTGTTCTTCGCCAAAGTGGGAGCATCCGCACAGATGAAACACCCTGCTGTCTCCAAAATCGCCCTGAGAAACTCCTCCTTCCAGAACTCCATTGGCAAGTTTGGCAATCGCACCCACACCAGAGCCGAAGGAATGGCTTCCTCCGCCGGGATGAATTCCGGCCTCCATGGTTCCATCCCGATAACTTGGCCATTAACAGTCCAAGGCCGATTTAACACCAAGGTGCAGGCATTCGGATCTTCGAACTGGAAAATATGGCATCTGAATGCCAAACTGATAGGGATGATGTCCCCCTGAACCCCGGCGCGCCTGAACTCTCGGAGGAAAGCTTGGCCGGAACCCACCGCTGGAAAGACCAAACAAGAACGGCCCTTGACTTCCATCCAGCTATCTCAGACTCCAATTCCGCCATAGGGAATCCAACTACTTCTGGAAAGGAGGCCTCCAACCTTGCCACCACTGCCGGCGACGGAGCCGGAGAAACCCAGTGGAAGCCGGATGCCATCCCCTTCCTTCCGGAAGCCCATCCACTGGCTACCCCATCAGATGCCATGGATGGTTGGGGGAGCAGGGAAGAAAAAACCCGAAGGAAGCTCAGACGGAGACACGAGCGATCGTCGGAGATCGGAGGAGAAGAAGACTCAAGCACGAATCTTAAAGCCCTTCTAACAGAGAGAACCAGAGAGAAAATGCGCACGATCCTCGAAATTATGTAGTCTTCAATCAACTATGAAATATAAGTACGTGCCATATTATAATATGGTGGGAAAACATGGTTCAATGTTTTGACCTACATGATGGTTGAGTCATGGTGCGCCTATGGTTTGACCACAGGTTAACTATGAGCAGGAGAATCTTTTGACAGTGGATTAAATTAATTTAACCCTAACAGCCTTGCCCCAATTGCAAGTCCCACTTTGGGCAATGCCCTCTTCCCACCTGCAATATTTGTCTCAAATATTTCCAAATCACCCAATCAATACATGTGTAATACATGTGGGCTTAATTATTGCTGATAGTATCAATTAAACTGGAGTTGGCTCATAATTAAATTGAAATGCATGCAAAAATCATTTGTCCTTGGACTATGAAGTAAATCAATTAAGATCTCTCAAACCAATTAAGATCTTCTATTGAATCACTGAGATTTAATTAAAGATATTACATATTATAATTTATTAAAATCAATTAAAGATTATATTGTATCACTGTGTTTGAAATAGGGATAAGAAGGGATATATCTAGAGGGGATAATTTCGAAAAAGTTTAATCATAGGGGATAACCCATGGTTATCCCATGGTTAACTATGGGTTATCCTCTGAACTTATTTTCTAGGAACTCCAGAAATAACTAGAGTTATCCCTTGATAGCAAAGCTGTTATTTAAAAAAATGGTTATCCTCTGAGCTATGCCCTGGATAAATGCTATCCTGTACACTTATCCAGGGATAACTTTTTATGAGTCAAACACTACCTAAGGATCCAATTAAAAGAATCATAATTTTTAGTATTAATGAAATGCCATACCAAGCCATTAAGTTTTAAGCCTAATAAAGTACATATAGTGCTAAATCTTATGAGTGATCTACAAAAAGTTCCTTCATCATACATGAGTTGACTCAACAACCCCTGAGTTTGATCCACTACTCTTTAACAAATCTATATATATATATATATATATATATATATATATATTTGATGCTCTATGTGTTACTGCTGCCCAAGAACCTTGCCTTGCTGCATCTAGAGCCAACTTATTGTATTACTCTACTAATTGCATTTTATTATTCTTCACAAGGATGAAGAATGATAACACTAATACTAACATGAGCCTTTAATACTTGGAGTGCTTGCTCAAGATCTCCACTTTGTTGCTCCGGCACCACTTTTTAGGAGACGAGAAGTCAAATGTAAAAGGCCTTAAGACTGCAACATATAGAAGACTTTGATGTACATATTAGAACTTAGTTTCATCTAAAAGTTTAATAAAGGATATAGCTCAAAAATCTCTCACTGTTGTATCCGTATAATCTTTGTCTCGTAATATAAATGTTTTGGTCCATATCATATCATTAACTTTGTGTTACTACTGTTTCAATCCAAGGGTGCAAATTGGAACATTTACGCTGCTCTAAGGCCATGGATGAATGTTCGAATCATCGCCAGCATCTTCTCAAGTGCCCAACTCGGCAGCTGGAGAACATCGAGGAGGAAGGCCCCATAAGCTGGCATTCGTCATCGCTGCGGGCTCCTGAGACTCCTACAGAGATCATGGAGTTCCTTGCAAGGTCATGGAGCCTGTCTGTCGTGGAGATCTCGAAAGCCCTTGCCATGCTTGAAATTAAAGGTCCTTCGGAGTACACCCATTACACCGGGCAGCTAACTAAAGCTTGCAATAATGAAGACGAAACTAATTCAGTGAAAAAACCAACGATTACACCAAAGCCAGCGCCGACCGAAGCAATTGGCATTGGCCCTCCCATTTCTCCAAAAGATAACATAGATATTAAGGTACGTACGCTAGCTTCTCCAGCTCGTATATATATATATATATATATATATATATATATATATACCCTTTTTCCGAGGAATTTATTTTTTTTACTTTCCACATGTTTCTATTTATTGCGTTGGTTTCTTTTTTAAAAAAAATAATAAGAAACTGTAATTAACACGTAACTTTTCAGTTTTGAGATTCATGCAGATTTAATGATAAAAAAGATGATCGAAATTGAGCTTTGCTATACGTGAATGTAGTTAGATTCATCTCTCTCCAGTGCCTCTCATTCTGATTTGTCTCCATCTCTCCAGCTGCAGTTTGGAGAACAATAATTCCTCCTCCGCGGCAAAATAGTCCGAAACGTAACAAAAGTTGGTGACTGACTCACGGACGCAGCTGCCACTTCCATCCATCTCAATCGTGGACGTGAACCATGGATGCACTGCAATCAATCTTTACCAAAGAGAAGGCCACCATGGTATACAGAAGGTAGGATGGATGGGTAGTCTCTCTCTCTCTCTCTCTCTCTCACGCACACACGCATAGACACGAGCTGGGCCACCACCATATCACATCACATGGTGCTCCCCAACGATTCCCTCGGCCTCCCCTTTACCTCTTTTGTCTCTCTTTTATAAGAAGAAAGCTTAAAATATTCATCAACCACTGTTCCTTATCAGGGCTCTCATTATTTCTTTGCTACATACCTCTCTTGGGCTTTTGATGGTAGCTGCAAGCGTTGGACTTCTCTAGACTGTTTCTCTAGCTTCTTGTGGCTGCCACCCTACACTAACATTTCCCCCTACTGTGTGTGTGTGTCTGTGTTCTCTACTAGTTATCTCTACTAGTTATCAACCCATTCTTCCAAGTTTATATATATGCCTATGAATTCTGACTTTGATGTTCCTTGAAACACTACACAAACTGCAGGTACCATGCATGTTATCAAGCTAGAGACTTCCCCGCCTTTGATAGAGATCCAGAATAAAAGATTTGGATTTTGCCTTGCTCTGATAGAGATCCAGAATAAAAGATTTAGATCTCTAACAAGTCTCTTGATGAGAATACTAGTTGTACCATTTTGCCCCACCCATCGTTGCTTTGGAGGAGGAGCCGGAAAAGGATGAGACTCACCGCAGAAAGAGAGATAAAAGAAAGAGAAAAGGTTCAGACCTTACTGTAAAGGTTCATACCTTATTTTATGAAAACCGGGCAGTTTGATGGCTGCCTGTGATGGCCGAGATAAATGGAAGTTACTAACTGGTCGGTGAATAGTAAAAGTAACAAGTCATTTCACTCTGATTCATTTGAAACAACTTTATATTAATTAACCGTGATAGTGAAATAAAGTAATAAATAGAAAAATCAATTCAAACATTTTTGGAGTAAGAGGGATGGATCGAACCAGTTAAGCATCCATTAGTGAACAAATTTTTTAGTTGTTAAATAGCATGGTGTCAATTTGGCATCAATTTTAAACTTGTGCCGCCCTCAGAACAATTGAACCATGATTTTAATTTATAGTGATTGTTGTAAGTTAACAACGATTATTTTGACTAATGCTTTTTTAAAATAAAATAATATTATTTTATCTAATGAAAGGGTGAAGGAATTAATAACCTTTTTTTTTTGCTATCATCCATCCATTTTAACACTATTTATAATAACTATAATTTTAGTAATTATTTTAATATTAAAGATGTTAAGGTTATCAATTAGATTTCCTTTCCATAGAAAAGTCAGATCTTGTAACATTTGCCAGTTCAAATTTGCGTTTGTTGTATGGTGGGTTCTAGCATCACTGTTTCATCGAAAAGGAATTTGTTCCAAAACAGATAGGTAGGTATATTTGGGCTGCAGTGCTTTATGACACTTGTGCCTTGACCATAATACAAAACTATATTAAGAAGCCTGTTAAATGTTGATTTTGTTTTTCACACCCGGTTTTACTCCAACTTATAAGCAAGAATTGTTTGATATTCCATGCAAGCTAAGATCTACTATTTGCACTACCCTTTGAGCCAAACCTTTGCATGTGCCATAATATACTTGTTAGGATTATAGGATCTTCAATAAATAATTTGTTACATAAAATTACATATAAAAATACTTACCTGATGCGGAATTCATCATAATAGTATTTTATCGGAATTCATCATAATAGTATATAGACTTGAGACTTGAATCTGATTAGATTTTGATAGAAAATAACTAGTTTCTCTCTTAACCTTATTCTTTTCATAGCAGATGGATTCTTGCTAACTCATCATATATATATATATATATATATATATATATATATAACATTCAATTGGTATTTTTATCAAATACCAAATTAATGACTTTAATTCCATTTAATACCAGAATTAACGGCTTAATGTTAATGGCTTAAACTCGGTAGCCCTTCATCTTTTTGCACACGCATAAGAAAACCCTTTGCCTTTTACAGGCATCGAGAAAAGAGTAACTCTTCGTGTAACAATCTAACATTAAATGACATAACGTAAAGATTAATTTAACATTTTCCCACTTGGATCGAAAATTTATGATATTAATATTTAATAGTTTAAACATTAGGCGCTCAAAATTAAATTTCATAATATCATTCTTTCATCATGATTGACTTTAATATAATAAATTACATAATAAGTGTTATGATGGTCATACCCATCTAAATTGCATACTCCTTTCCATATACTACTGTATTAGCAATTTATCAAGTTAGGTCACATAATTTATATATAAATAACTTAATGTCCACAAAATAATATATACAAGCATAAGAAACCATAAATAATAAATAAAACCAGAAGCATATCATATTAATGAGCTCAAGAGTGGCACAACATCATCATAATCAATCTTCAATTCATAACATCATCATAATCAATCTTTAATACATAACATCATTATAATCAATCTTCAATACAACCAAGACCCATTACATATTCTTTAAATATTTTTGGTTGTAAACTTTTAGTTAAAGGATCTGCAATCATAAGATCCGCTTTAATATGTTCAATGTACACTCTTTGTTTCTGAACCTCCTCATTGACAGTAAAATACTTTAATTCCATATGTTTAGCACCTCTGGAATATTTATCATTTTTGGAAAAGAAAACTGCCACGGAATTATCACAATAAATTTGCAGTGGCTTGGTAATGGTGTCGACAACCCCAAGTCCTGAAATAAAGTTTCGTAGCCATAATGCATGAATTGTAGCTTCATAACAGCCTACAAACTCTACTTTCATAGTGGATAAAGCAATGATAGATTGTTTGGCACTTTTTCATGAAATTGCTCCTTCTCCCAACAGGAACACATAGCCAAAAGTTGACTTTCTGCTGTCAACACAATCAGCAAAATCTGAATCTGAATATCCAATCACTTCCAACTAATCAGACCTTCTAAATGTGAGCATATAATCCTTAGTTTCTTGAAGGTATCTCATTACTTTCTTTGCAGCTTTCCAATGATCAATACCAGGGTTACTCTGATATCGGCCCAACATCTCGATCGCGAAGGTGATATCTGATCTTGTGCAAGTTTGCAAATACATCAAGCTACCCACAACAGAAGCATATGGAATAGATTTCATTAGCTTACGTTCCATATCATTCTTTGGATATTGCATAAGACTAAATTTATTCCCTTTTTGTATTGGGATAATACCTGCTGAACAATTATTCATATTAAATTTCTTAAGAATTTTCTCAATGTAAGTTTTCTGAGACAACCCTAACAATCCATGTGATCTCTTTTTGAATATGAAAATTCCTATCATATAAGATGCCTCTCCCATATCTTTCATCTCAAAATTCTTAGAGAGAAAATTTTTAGTCTCATACAAGATACCTAAATCATTAGCAGCAAGCAAAATATCATCAATATATAGAACCAAAAATATAAACTTACTTTCATAAATCTTTCGATAAATGCACCGACCAATGATATTTTTATGAAAACCAAAAGATGTAATAGCATTATTGAACTTAATATACCATTGTCTAAAAGCTTATTTTAGTCCATATATTGATTTCTTAAGTTTACACACCATATGATCCTTTCCTTCCATGGAAAAACCTTCAGGTTTATCCATATAAATTTCTTCCTCTATATTTCCATTAAGAAAGGCTGTTTTCACATTCATTTGATGTAACTTTAAATCATATTGAGCTACCAAAGCCATAATGATTCTTAATGAATCTTTCTTTGAAACTAGTAAAAATATCTCTTTATAATTAATGCCATCCTTCTGAGTATAACCCTTGGCGACAAGTCTAGCTTTAAAATGTTCGATATTGCCATTCAAGTTACGTTTGGTTTTAAAAACCTATTTACATCCAACTCGTTTAGAACCTTCTGGCAAATCGACAAGATCCCAGACATTATTTTTAGCCATTGACTTTAATTCATCTTTCATAGCATTAATCCATTTATCAGACTTATCTCTGTTAATGGCTTGCAACAATGAAACAGGATCTTCATAAATGCCACAATTAAAATCTGACTCTTGCAAATAAATAAATAATCATCTGAAATAGCTAATTTTTGTATCCTTACGGGTTTACTTAAAGCTATTCCACATGGTTTAATTTTATCAGCTATTGGTAGGTTACGCTCTTCATGGGGTACTTCTTTATTCAAACATTGTTCATTGTTGTTTTGTTTTTGTAATTCTGAAACAATGTAAGGAATGATTGTAGATTCAGAAACATTTATGGGTAATAAAACATTAACCCTTACTTCATTGATATCCACAATCTGTTTATCAGCACTCTCACTAACTTCACCATTCTCAATGAATTTGATATTGCCTGTCTCAATAATTCTAGAACTATGGTTTGGATAATAAAACCTGTACCCTTTGAATTTCTCTGGGTAACCTATAATGTAACCACTAATAGTTCGAGAATCCAATTTCTTTTCATATGGATTATACACTCGTGCTTCTACTGAACAACCCCAAACATGCAGGTGTCTTAGACTAGGTTTTCTTTCGGTCCATAACTCAAAAGGAGTTTTAGAAACTGGCTTACTAGGAATCCTATTCAGTAAATATACTGCAGTTCTAAGAGCATACGTCCACAAAGATTTTGGTAATGAGGAATTACTTATCATACTCCTAACCATATCTATTAATTTTCTATTTCGCTTTTCTGCCACATCATTTTATTGAGGTGTGCCCGGCATAGTATACTGTGCACGTATGCCATGTCTTTCGAGAAATTTTGCAAATGGACCTGGATTTTGCTCTGATTCATTATACTTTCCATAATCCTTAGATCCATGCAATTCATGAATTCCATAGATGAAAAAAAGTTAACAAAATAGGGTAGCATCGAAATCCATATGAATCCAACGATGAAGTAAATAATCAGATTTTAGAATTTACATCATCTATTTCGAAGAATTTTTCTCTATTCTAAAATTTCTATTCTTTTATACTCTTAATAAATTCAAGATATTTTTGAAATTTTAACATAGTGTTTTTTTGTTAATATAGAAGATTTTAGAACACTTTTCCAATATGTTCAGCGTGATCAATCCTCTAGAAACCAAATTAATAAAAGACCAAAACACTTGGGTCATGGTAAATTTGAATTAGTTAGAATACAAATCTTATTAGTACTTTTTTCTTTTTCTTTTTTAAGCAGTGAAGATTATTAGTTAGAAACATGATGTAATTCTTATAAAAGATTACTATTTGCTAGCTATAATAAATTTATAATATTTTTTGGGTAACGTGTTCAAGAGAATATTATTTTTTCATATCTTAGATTGACTATTTAATCCTTACTTTCTATGTGCATGTAGTATATACATACACTAAATGTTGATATGGTTTTCGATCGATGCGAATCCAACTTAGATAGATTAAGTATTAATTTACCATATTTATTATGGTTCTAAATAGATTTAGATGAAAGAAATAAATCATTATGCTTCAATTAAATTTTTATTATTTTGAGCAAAAAATTTATTCCTAATAAGCTTCATTTCATTTTAGTTTCAAAAATTGAGAATTCTTTAAGTTCCTTTGTTCTTTCTTTTCTTTTTCTTTTTGTTTTGGGAGGGGGGTGGGTAGTGGTTGACTATTAAATTGAACCAACTTAATCCCTGCATATATATATATATATATATATATAGAAAATGCTTCATGTTCACATATTTATATCATGAATATAGCTATGTCTACTTTATAAATACTTCTATTTTCTTTTTTTATAAATATTAATACATTTTTATGAGAAAAGATTATGGTGAGTCTCAAAAAATTTTGAAAGAACATAAAGATCTACCTTATTTCGTATATTGGCTAAGGATTAAAAAAATACATGGTCATCAAATCATGGAATAAGAAGAAATAAATTTTTGATAAAAAATTTATTGTTAAAATAGTTGTTGAAGAATAATTCTCTCCATTGTAAATACGAGAG
The DNA here is from genome assembly GCA_900491605.1 of Calamus simplicifolius. NCBI lineage: Eukaryota > Viridiplantae > Streptophyta > Magnoliopsida > Arecales > Arecaceae > Calamus > Calamus simplicifolius. The sequence goes on along the minus strand of UESW01001763.1, from coordinate 145,215 downwards.
AAATAGGTATTTTTTTTGGATAGAAGGATATATTTATACTTAAGTTATCAAGCAAAATAGTTTTACGATCATACATTTCATGCTAGTCCCTTGCAAAATCCATGCCTTAATATCATTTTTTGCTTCTTTATATTTTAATAAACTAATCATAAATCTATGCAATGCGCAGGGCATAAAAGTTCATGTCAAAATTGATGCCTAAGTCATAATTTTCACCCTTATGAAAAGCATCAAGAAATTAAATATGTATCATGATATTCTATTTTATGAATGGGAGAAAGGGTTTCCACTTATAAGATGGATAGGATAAGTGAAAGCAGAAATATCCATTTCTCCTTAAAAAAAATGTTTTAAAGGAATACTAATCTTGATATTATTTTTGATAATC
>UESW01001763.1:15346-142196 GCA_900491605.1 Calamus simplicifolius | reverse complement strand
GTTTGTTCTTCGTGCAGTAGAAGAGCAGTGAGTCACTAAGGGACTTCGTTGCCCGATTTAAGAAGGCTGCTCTTGAGGTCTACAACCTCGAGGACTCAGTGGCCACTTTGTCCTTGAAGCGAGGACTCCGCCCATTCTGCTTCGCCTACTCCCTCGACAAGAAGCCCCCTATTCATATGCCAAGTTGCTGAGCCGGGCACAGAAGTATATCTACTCCGATGAGGCTGACTCTTCTTGGCGTGAGGAGGACGGGGGATCCAGCAAGAAGCAAGCCTGTCCCGAATCTGTTGAGGCTTGACCCAGGAGGCCTAAGCCTCCCCACTAACCGAACAACCGACCACATGCGCTCGCTCCCAAGGAGGGACCCTTCACCCCTATGCTCGCCCCGATATCCCACATCTTGATGGAGATCGAGGGCAGTCGTATCTTCAGCGCCCTCCTTCCATGAAGCCAGGGACCCCCCGCAACAAAAATCTCTACTGCCATTTTCACCGGGAGCACGGCCATGACATCGAAGACTATCACCAGCTGAAGAAGGTGATTGGAGACCTCATCCAGCATGGCTACCTGGGAATGTTTGTTTAGAGAGGGAACCCGAGTGCGCCTGGCCCATCGGCACCGCCGCCTCCTCAGATCAGCATCGATAATGCTCCGACCGAGAAGATAGTGGCCATAATTTTCTGGGAGGTAGGTGGCACCTCCAAGAGGCCATGGAGGGATGAGGAACTAGATTATGTAATTCTCTCCTTTAAAAGGGACTTAGAGGGGATGGTTAACAACAATGATGACAGCATCGTCGTGTCAATGACGATCGTGAAATACCATGTAAAGAGAATCTTAGTTGACAGTGAAGCTCGGTTGATATTTTGAGTTATGATGCCTTTGTTCGAATGGATTTGTCTCCTAGCTCCCTTCGGCCTGTCACCATGCTCCTGATGGGCTTCACTGGAGATTCTATGAGGGTTAAGGGAGAGATCATTCTCTCAGTCATAGCCGGGATGCCGCTGTGCAAAGCACGGTCTTCATGAATTTTCTAGTTGTCGAGTTCCCTTGGCCTACAACACCATCCTCGGAAGGCTCGGTCTAAACCTTTTGGACGTTGTCATCTCACCAAGAGACTGCTCGTAAGGTTTCCCACTAGTGAAGGAATCGGGAAGATGTGGAGAGAGCAGAACCCAGTACCACTCTGTTATCACACAGCCCCTAGCCCTCAGGAGGTGGTGGCTGCGCCGGCACCAGAGTCGCTTGACCCCCAAGATTTGGAGAGGAGAGGGGAGTTGGCCGAGCATCTGCTAACCTTTTCGCTGGGGGAGGACCCGACGAGAATAGTCCAGATCGATCCCTACTCTCAAGGAGGCGCGCGACCAACTTCTCGCTTTCCTGCCGGTCAATTCCGACATCTTTGCATGGTTGGCGTCTGACATGCCGGGTATACCCGGGAAGGTAATTATCTACCAACTCAACATCAACCCAGGATGCCGGCCTATCTGGCAAAAGAAGAGGAGCTTCGCCCCCGATCGACAGAAGGCCATCGACCAGGAGGTTCGCAAGCTAGTGGTTGCCAGCCACATCCGGAAGGTTCACTATCCCGACTAGCTGCCAACGTGGTGATGGTTCGCAAAGCCAGCAGGAGTTGAAAGATGTGCGTCGACTTCACCGATCTTAACAAGGCATGCCCCAAGAATATCTTTGCATTGTCGAATTGACCAGTTGGTGGACGCCACGTCTGGTCATGAGACCCTCAGTTTCATGGATGCCTTCTCAGAATATAACCAAATCAAGATGGACCTGACGAACGAGGAGGCTACCTCGTTTATGACCAGAAGGGCATATACTGTTACAGGGTAATACCCTTTGGACTAAAGAATACTGGGGCCACCTACCAGAGGCTGATGAATAAGGTCTTTAAGGACCATATCAGACACAACATAAAAGTGCACGTGGATGACATGCTAATCAAGAGTATCCATACCGCTGACCATGTTGCTGACCTAGCGAAGACCTTCAGCAATCTCTGCCGGTTCCAGATGAGGTTGAACTCCCGCAAGTGCGCTTTCGGGGTTATGGCAAGTAAGTTCCTAGGCTTCATGGTGACACACGGGGGATCAAGACAAACCCCGATAAGATCTGAGCCATCCTCGACATGAGGCCCCCGGCTAGCAAAAAGGAGGTGCAGCGCTAGACCAAGAGGGTGGCAGCTCTGAGCCATTTCCTGTCCAAGTCAATAGAGAGATACCTGCCCTTCTTCAAGGCGCTACGCAAGGTCAATGGATTCGAGTGGATAAAGGAGTGTCAGAAGGCCTTCGAGGAGCTGAAGGAATTCCTGTCCACCCCACCGTTGTTGTCCAAACCGCGCAGCAGGGAGGAGCTTTTCCTTTACCTCACGGCTTCCCCTGAGGCGGTCAGCTCCGTGTTCATTCGCATGGATGCCAATGGAACACAGAGGCCAGCTTATTACACCAGCAAGTTGCTTTATGATACGGAGACCAGGTATTCATAACCAAAAATATCATTTTTGCTCTGATCGTCTCCGCTTAGTGTTTCATGCCTTATTTTTAAGCCCACCCCATTGTGGTGCTGACGGACCAACCGCTCAGGATGATTTTGTCCCATCTTGACACTTCCAACCGACTGGCGAAGTGGGCCATTAAGCTAGGGGAGTTCGACCTATCCTTCCGGCCAAGGTCAGCAATGAAGTCCCAAGTGCTAGTCAACTTTCTAGTCGAGTGCACGTGGGCCGAGGAGAAATCAAAGGAACCCCATCTAGAATCTCAGACATGATGGCCGAGGCAGGAGAGAGGATTGGATCCTTCATGTGGACGGCTCGTCTAACTCCTAGGGGAGTGGAGCCGGGCTCATCCTCGTGAGCCCGGAGGGAGAGGCGTGGAGTATGCTCTTTGTTTCCTTTTCTCCGCCAACAACAACCAAGCAGAGTATGAAGTCTTGCTAGCAGAAATGAAGCTAGCCGAGGAGCTTGGAGCAAGGCATCTCAGAGCCTTCACTAACTCTCAACTTGTCTCCAAACAAGTTACCAGGGAGTACGAGGCCTGAGATCCTATCATGTTTCGTTATCTGAGTAAGGTTCAATCTCAGGCCTCCCTTTTTGCTTACTTTCATATCAGTTACATTCCCAGGGATAAGAACGCCAAAGCTGATGCATTATCCCGTTTGGCCACTTCGGCCGACGGGGCCCTAGGAAGAACATATGTAGAGCATCTAGAGGTCTCGAGCATCAAAGCTAGAGGAGGCCCTAACGGTCACCCAGGAGCCCTCTTGATGGACGCTTACATCCGGTACCTTACCAATGGTGCCCTCCCTGAAGACCCGGCGAAGGCCAGGCTACTTAACGGTGAGTTCCTAAATTTTTGATACTGGATGGGCAGCTCTATCGAAGGTCCTTCTCATACCCAATTCTCAAGTACGTTAGCCCCATGGAAGCCGATTACATCCTCTGAGAGATCCACAAGGGCATTTATGGGAGTCACCTGGGGGGCAAAGCGCTGGCATACAAAGCCCTGCGCCAAAGATATTACTAGCTCACAATGAAGAAGGATGTCGCCGAGCTAGTTCGAAGGTGTGACAGCTGTCAACGACATGCCAACATCCAGCTACAGCAGACTTCTCAGTTGAACCTCCTGGCGGCCCCATGGCCCTTTGCTTAGTGGGAATGGACATCCTGGGACCATTTCCCCCGCCTCTAGCCAGCGTAGGTTCTTGCTGGTCACCGTCGACCACTTCACCAAATGGGTTGAGGCCGAGGCGCTGGCTAAGATCATCGAGGGCAAGGTAAGATCCTTTTTCTAGAAGTCCATAATCTGCCAGTTCGGATTGCCGCACACCCTCGTCACCAATAACGGCTAGCAATTTGACAACGCTCCCTTCAGAGGATTCTGCGTAAAGTTGGGCATCCATCAGTGGTTCACCTCTGTCAGTCACCCTCAGACCAATGGGGCGGCCGAGGTGATGAACCGCAGCATCCTCCAGAGGCTCAGGGCGTGGCTGAATGACTTCAAAGGGAGATGGATGGAGGAACTCCCCAACGTGCTATGGGCCTATCACACGATGCCGCAGGCTCCCACCGAGGAGACCCCCTTCAGTCTTGTCTTCGGGTCTGAGGCTGTCATCCCTATGGAGATTGGCGTCCCGAGTCTCCGAACGGAGTCTTATGACGGAGAGGACAACTCAAGTCATCTGTGAGACAACTTTGACCTCGTGGAGGAGGTGCATGACCGAGCGTGGCTCAGGATGGCTGCCTACCAATAGCGAACTGCTAGGTACTACAACGCCCATGTCCGTTCCAGGACGTTCCTGCTAGGAGACCTAGTCCTTAGGCGGGTCGAGGTCTCAAAGCTGACGAAAGGAGGCAAACTATCACCAAACTGGGAGGGACCCTATTGGGTCACTGAAGCCCTCCACCATGGAGCATATTGGATCAAAGGACTTGATGGAAAGTCGCTCCCCCAGACCTGGAATTCTGACAACCTCCATCGGTACTACCAGTAAGGCATACTTTTAACAGAGTTATTAAGTGTTTGTATTCTTTTGGATTTACCTATCTCATATTCTCGACTAATAAAACTATGTTCAAGTAACTCAACTTTTCAACCAAAGCTCGACTTCGGTCAGCACTGAAAGCCCAAGGCCAGCTTGGCACCAAGGCTCGACTTCGGTTAGCACTGAAAGCCCGAGGCCAGCTCGGCACCGAAGCCCAACTCCGGTTGACACTGAAAGCTCGAGGTCTGCTCGACATTGAAGCCCGACTCCGGTCGACACTAAAAACCCGAGGATAACTCGGCACCGAAGCTCGACTCCGGTCGGCACTGAAAGCCCGAGGCCAGCTCCGCACTGAAGCCCGACTCCGATCGGCACTGAAAGCCTGAGGCCAGCTCCGCACTAAAGCCCAACTTCAGTCAGCACTAAAACCCATAGGCCAGCTCGGCACCGAAGCCCGACTCCGATCGGCACTGAAAGCCCGAGGCCAGCTCGGCACCGAAAGCCTGAGGCCAGCTCGGCACTGAAGCTCGACTCCAATCGACATTGAAAGCTCGAGGCTTGGTCGGCACTGAAGCCCGACTTCGGTCGGCATTGAAAGCCCGAGGCCAGCTCGGCAAAAGCCCGACTACGATCGGCACTGAAAGCCTGATGCCAGCTTGGCACCAAAGCCCAACTCCAATCGGCACCAAAAGCCTAAGGCTAGCTCGACACCAAAGCCTGACTCAGGTCGGCCCTGAGAGCCCAAGGCCAGCTCGGCATTAGAACCCAAATTTGGTTAGCATGAGAAACCCAAGGTCGACTCGGCACCTGAGGAATGACCACGGCTAGCCCTGGAGTCCCGATGACCGCTCGATGCTGGAAGCTCATCACGAGACTCGCACCTTGATGTTGAACCTGGGTTCAAAAGGGAAACTTCGAGGTTAGCCTCAACACTCCCTTCCGAATCCGGTCCTATGTAGCAACTAAGTTGTGGATTTGCTCAAGGCGAGCAGATAGACACTATGTCCTCCAGTGCCGATGCAACCCTATCAAGGGTCCTATGACGACAAGCTGAAGGGGAAGGCCTAACCTTAAGTTAAATATTCAGCCCTCGATGACAGATTTCAAAAAGAAAAGGCTTATTTTCATTACTTGGAATGTTTTACAAAATGCCGACTTGAGTCGGACTTGGAAACAATAACAACAAAAAGTGCACTGGGAAGGGCTCTCAGGCGTCGGTCGGTGCCGGCCCATCCCCCGATGAGTCTTCCAATCCTTCGCAGATGTCTGGCTCAATGTCCCTGAGGCTTACGATCTCGAGACTCACACGGCCTTCTCCTTCCCATCGTGAAAGCCCTAGAGGTAGGCATCAGCGGAGCCCTCTGCAACCTCTTCGCGAAGGCGGTGGAGCCTCTGAAGCGCTCCACAGACTTGCCACCACCAGCTCCACCACTGTGGCCCTTTCCTCGGCAGCGCGGGCTCTCCGCAGGGTATCGTCCGCTCAGGCAATGGCATCGGCGGCTTGGGCATCGGCCCTCTGAGTGATTTCCTTGGCACCCTCGGCTCGGTCTTCGGACTCCTTAGCCTCCTGGATCGCCATCTCCAATCAAAGTCGGCAGGCCTCCAGCTCGGCTTTGGCAGCATGAGCGTGCCCCAAGTCGGCCGCTCCTTTTCGCCTGGTCTCCTCGACCTCTGCCTGAAACAGCGCTAGGGTCTTCATCGCCTCTTCAGCCTCCCTCGAGAAATCCCTAGTGCCCTCTCGGTCGCTTCGGCCTCCCGTCAGGCTGCCTCCAGGGCACTCTCGGCCCTAGCCACAGCAGCCAAGGTCGCCTGGTGGGCGCAATGGCTTCGGAATGCGGTGTCCCTTAAAGTCGATAGGGAGTTTACCACCTGCGCAAGGAAAGCCCTGGTTAGTACTCAAAAAAGCAAAAATTAGAAGAGAAAAGAATACCTACCCAGAAGTGCACTGCAAAGGCGTCCTAGAGGATAGCGAGAGCATCCAGCTGCTGAACTCTGTCTGAAGCTCCAGCAGGCAGACCCTCGCCATCAGTCATTCAGTAATACAACCGTTGTAGGTGAGGGATACCAGTGGAGGGTCTGCCCCAGCCCTTCTTCCCCCGGGGTCGGACGAGGCTGAGGGGGCAAAGTTGCGGCATCTCTGTCCGTGGGCGAGCCTTCCTCTAGGGCCGGTTCGACTGCGGGCTTTGACGGCTCGACGCCAACAATGGCTGGTTCGGCGCTCGGATGAGCTATTGCAGCCTGCAGCTCCTCTGGTGGGGTGTCGACGGTCAGATCGATCGTCAGGGCTGCCGGCGGGGCGCTCGATGGAATGGGTGGTGTGTGGCAGAGGGACCAGCTCCTCACCCGCCTGTTGACCATCGGTTTGGGGGTAGGGCCTATGGACAAGGCTTCTTCCTTGACCCTCCAACCTCGACTTTGGCCTTTTGCTTCTTGGCGACCATCCTCATCAACATCTCGATCGACAGCCTCATGTCTGCATAAGTCAAGGCAGGTCAGAACCAAAAAAAATGAGAAGGGATGAGAGGTGTCCTTGGCTGCTCACTACTGCTCGAGAGAATGCCCGCGAGCTAGAGGTTCTCCTCGGACAGAAGCTGATTGCAGCGAGAAACCACTGCCATTAGCAACTGCCCAAAGGCCTCCTTATCCCTCGGGACCACCATCAAGTTCTTGTTCGATCGTGTGTTGGGATCCCCTTCACCTTGCCCTAACTCCCTCGAGGTTAGCAAAAAAGAACCGGGTCTTTTACCCCTTAACGGACATGGGGAGACCTAACCGGAGGGCTCGGTTAGGCCAAGGCTGAAGCACCCACCAATCCGACTGTTGCCAGAGGGTGTAAAAGCTATGAAAAAGGAAACCCTAGCCTCTATCTCGTGGAGGTGGAAAAGCACTAGGAAGCCGCAGATGGTCCGAATGGAGTTCGAAACCAGCTGGGCGGGCACCAAAGAGAAAAAGGTCGAAGATATTGACGAGGAAGGGATGGAGAGGTAGACGGAGGCCCCTCTTGAAGAACGCCTCATACAGGGTAATTCGCTCGGAACGAGAGGACGCCACCCTGTCATTGGGGGTGGGGACGAATAGTCAGACGCTGCTCAGAACCCCAAACTGAGCCCTAATATTGGCTAGCTCCTACCCGGTTATGGAGGAGGCGACCCCTTCCGGGGATTCTTCCCTAGCCCTAGAAGGGGGACCGGCGGCTATCGGGCGACCCCTGGCGGGGGCCCAGTTGATGACTCGCCATCGGGATAGAGGAACACAGTCCTCAAAGGAAGGTGAGGGAGAAGAAGTCCATGTAGGTGTAGGGGATAGAGAGGCTCGTACTCGCGAGGAGGACAGGCAATCTTCAGATGGAGCAGAAGACCAAGAAGGGGAAGAAGAAGCCATGAAAGAACTGGAAGAGATCGGGGCACTAACCTGAACAAAGGAGAAGAACGGCGAGGAAGGAAGTAAAGACTCATAGGAAGGACGCTCGAATGGGGGAGAGCTTAGGGAGGAAGATGCAGGTCTCGAAAACAGAATGCCAGGTTCATAGCCTTCCCTCGGTTTTACCAGTTTTGAGTCATCCTGCCTAGCCTAGCCTAGCCGGCCATGCGAACGCCCGCTATAGGCGGTGTCACCTCGGCAGGTGCTCGTCACGTGGGATGCTCTGCCTTTAGCCAATCGCGGGGCATCGCTAGCGTCAGCACTATGATAGCAATGATGACGGTTGCTTTTTGTGGGTTCTGAAAGGACACTCTCGTTTCGAGGTGGATCCCCACAGATCTGACGGTTGGCAAGGGCAGTAGCACTGTAGCGCCCAAGTCACCCATGCTAAGAAATAACTGTACCCAGGGAAATGTGCCCCTCGCAATTGGCAACATACTGGGATCAGACACCTAGGAGCTTACGTCCCTTTCGCCTGGCAGGGAGTGGGCCCGCATCATCTCAAGGGCGAGGGAGCATCTGATGTGACTGATCGAGCTACGTTAGAGTTGACGGAGGAAGCAACTGACAAAACCTCAGCCTCCGAGACCCCCTCGGCCTCGGACCTTAGGCCCCTCGGCCTCGGGCCTCATGTTTCCTCGGCCTCGGACCTCATATTTCCTTGGCCTCGGACCTCGGGTCCCCTCGACCTCGGACCTCATGTTCCCTCGTTCCGGATCTTGGGTCCCCTCGACCTTGGACCCCATATCCCCTCGCCTTGGACCACATGTCCCCTCAACCTCGGACCTTGTGTCCTCTCAGCCTTGGACCTCAGGTCCCTTTGGCCTCGGACCTCAGGTCCCCTCGGCCTCAGTCCTCATGTCCCCTTGGCCTCGAACCTCAGGTCCCCTTCATCCCAGACTCTAGGTCCCCTTTGCCTCGAGTCACCTAACACTACCACATGATCCACAAGCTACCTACAGCCGTCACATGGCTTACTAACTGTTTGCGATTGAGCATGGCCACTACCTATAACGGTGCACACCTGACATGACTAGGCCCACCTACCATCTATGGCGCCGCGCTTGGCAGATGGCTGGCGAGGCAAGACACCTCTGAATGCTCAGTGTCGGTTGCAACCTATCTTTGTCAGCCTGGCCATCTGTCCGCTATCGAACAACAATGCCTCGAAATTAGCCATTTTGAGAGCGAAAAAGGGATCTTCAAACAGGTATAAGAATCTACACTCACAACGAGGGAAGGGATCCGAACTCAAGCTCTCTAGCTACTTTCTATTAACTATATTTCTTCACTGTTCTCGAGTTACTTACTTGAGCGTCGGAGGGTCTCCACCGGTGCAACCAGTCTTCTGGGGACTTTCTTGCAGGAGTTTTATTGAGGAAGAAGATCTCTGTTTCTCAGCGTTAAAGGAACATGACTTGATGGCAACAGACTACCAATTGCTCTCTAGTCTTACAAGACATAAAAGCTTCAAGGCCAGTCTGGTACTACTACAACGCTCCACTGACATGTGTCAGAATGAGACAAATCTTTTAAACTACAACCCTGCCCTATACCATATCGAATTGATCAAAGATTCTAATCAATCGCCTGTCATTTAATGAAAGTAATGTCCATCATATTAATATATATGTCTAAAGTTAAGAAATTTAGCAGTCTAGAGTCCCTTGATGAGTCCCTCAAACAATATGAAAAAAAACTATACATGTGTTTATTGACCTTTTTCTTATTAATCAAACAAGTTCTGCACGTAAAACAAGTTCTACACGTAAAACAGATTTGAAGTTGGGTTGGAGCAAGGTTTTACATATGGTTTGAGATACTTGGACTTAAATGAGGTTTAGAGGTTTGTTGATGGAAGAAAAGAGTTTTGAACATGGATGTACATGGTAAGTTAGGTTTGGACGGATTTGAGAAATTTATGTAGCTTGGAAGGTTATAAGATGGAAGAAAGAGTCAATTAGGGGGAAAAAAGGCCGATTTAGATGAACAACCAAGAAAGTAATAAGAACCCTTTAGAAGCAGAGATAATATCTATTGTTTCTAAAACACCTTAACACCTAGATATTGCAACTTGACCTTAAGGCATCAACCTCATCACACCTTTACGGGTACGTTCAATTAGGTGATTGTGCTATAAATATATGGACAGAAGTTCTTTAAAGTCAATTCTAGAGAAACTTGGGCAATATGCAACTTTTAAGGAACATGACAGCAGATCCAACTAAGTCAAAGTCCATAAAGGTGTTTTCTGTGAAAGTCTGATGTTGGCTTTCATCGTCCAAGGAAAAAAAAAAGGATGGAAGTCAACACTCCTATCGAAACTTTGGCTCAGTAGCTCAACTTACCTGCAACCAAACACATCTTGTTTTGTCACAAACTCTCCTTCAATATAGGAGCAGAGCTCCTTATTTTGGCTCTAGAGTTGTCTATCTTCGCATATTAAGTTCTAACAAGAATGCACTCCTATTGAAATAGTCTTTTTTTAAAAATAAAAAAAAAACTTGATTTTGTCACTTAGGGTGATCGAAACCATCTACTTTCTGATATCATTTTGCCACTTGCATATTACCTAATCTAAGAAGAAAGAATCAAGGGAAGGAAGAAGTGAAATTCCTACAGGTCTATACTACTATACAGGGACACTTTTCTCATTTTTGAAGTCCCAAATTATAACCTAAAAAAGAAAGAAAAGGAAAGGAAAGATAAAGTTCCTTTTGATAAGTGTCTTTCTTTATCTTCCCCTCACTCCTCCATCACCTAAGTTCTGCAGAATTTATCATGGGTTGTATTAGATGCTTAAGAAAAAAGATAACAAAATTGATATGGAGGATTATTTGACATCATTAGATAAATGTGGCTGTTCAAATAGGTCTAGACAAGTTTTAGGAGGAAGATCCACTGCATTTAGGACCTAATTGAGTACCAAAGCTTTAACAAGTCATACTTCTAATTTGGAACGAGTTTGACAATATGAAAATAGAATTGATGCAGAAATCAAGATATAGTTACATGCAAATATGAAAATTTTAAATATTTTTATTATTTTTATAATCTATATCTTTTTTTGGTTAGGAGAGGAATCCAGCTCGATTAGGGCTGGACTTCATTAGCATAAAAAGATGAAAGTTTTTATTCTCTTCTAACTAGAGGGATCCAACCCAAATTGTGTGAGGACAGACCTCACTAGTATGGATAGAGGCTTTGTAACTCAATTTTGAAAAGGGATCAATAAAATACAAGGAGACATGGACTCTACCTTCGCTATTTTTTCCTATGTTCTAAATTTTTTAAAAAGATTTGAGTTGAGTGGGTTAAAAGAATTTTTTTCTTCTGGCTAATTTGATTAGGTTGGTATCAAGGCCTAAGGTTCGTACTCTATGAATACTACATGTACATGGGAAAAAAGCTTTTGGTGTTCAAAGAACATCAAAAGATAAAGATGGGGATGGCTTCTACCATGGCAGAGGATGACATGAGATCATGCCTCAATTAATTGGAGGACAGAATCATACAATTCAAAAGATAAAAATGGGGAGTTCAAAGAACATCAAAAGATAAAGATGGGGATGGCTTCTATCATGGCAGAGGATGACATGAGGTCATGCCTCAATTAATTGGAGGATAGAATCAAACAATTCACATAGCTTGTGACTTGACCAATGTCTTCGGCTTTAGCACTTGCAACTTGTCACAAGATCGTCTCTAACGTCTAGATATGACTAGAAGCTTCTTCGACTCATAACTAAAAGATATGGGTACTTCACAATGGAGGATGAACTCAAATAAAAAAACTAAGAAGCTCGGCCATGAGATGGGTAGGCAGAAATTTCTGCAACTCTAGTTTTAATTTAACCAGAGTGAAATTTCTCAATTAGGAGGAACTCTGATCTTGGAGATCATCTGTTCTATCATGGACTGATCTGGCTACTTGAATAGGTTTGGAGAATCGGGAGTAGGATCCAGTACATTCAGGATTCAATTGAATATTGGAACTTTTAGAAATCTATAGCTTCTAATTCAAGAAGACTTTGGCAATGCAATTAAAGAGAGTTGATGTAGGAGTTGAGATCTACCTTCTACCAAAGTCTGACTTTTTAAAAACTAGTTTGTATCATCTTTTAAGTAGGAGAGAAATTCTGCCTAATTTGGGCTGAACTTCAATAGCATAAAATAAGGGATATTTGTATCCTCTTTTAGCTAGAAGAGGAGTCCAACCCAAGTTATTCAAATGTGGATCTTACTAATATAAATAGAGGTTTTGTAACTCAATTTTGAAAGGAGACTAATGAAAAGAAAAAAGATACCTGGACCCTACTCTTACCGGCTTGTCTATTGTCTATTTTTAAAAAAAGAGATTTTAGCGGTGCAGGTTGAGGGAATTTCTTCCTTTTCTTTTGATTGGATCAAAAGTAGGCTTTTTTAATATTGCACAATAATCTTATTGTGGATGGATAACAAACTTCATAAAAGAAAGATATAGCAATATTATACTTTTCTCAAGAAAATGTCTCTTAAGAAGTGTGCTAGAAAGCTGGTAAGTTATTTAATACAAAGGCCAAAATTTCCCTTTATGTCATCAGTTCAGTTCATAAGGGCAGAGTGGAGGAGATAACTCAATATATTAGATTGCTAGTGGTTTTTATATTATTTTTGCTATTCTTTTAGCAAGTTAAAGAAATAGCTAAATAATTTGATGTTAATGGAATGTTGTTGTGGGGCACAGAATCACATATTGTGCCTTCATTGTTTAGTAATGATAGGTTCTAGAGTCTATACTGAGAAAGATCCGGGTCATGTTTCAAGATTGATATGAAACAGAATTGTGTAAGTCTGGTACACTGGTCATGTTTAAAGAGTTGCCACTACGCACTTTGACTTCAATGCCAGAAGTTTCTTTTCTCTTTTGTTATTGATTTCTGGGAGATGATGAATTAAAAAGTGAAGCTCTCTGAAGTATTTTGAGCTGTTTGACAACCCATTTTTATTTTTCAATCTGTTTTATCAATCACACGGTTATTTTTCATGATGCTTTTCCTGAACAAAATAGCCTTGTTTATTCTACACTCATGTTTGATGCTATAAATTATCAAAGTTATATTTCTATAAGTTGACCATGTTGGTTGTAATATCGGAAGGAGAGCTAACTAGGAGGATGAGGGAAAGAGACATTGGGATATGTAGAAAAACACGGGCCATTAACAAGTAAGGTTATCTTTCTTTAGGTCTTAATGTGAAATTAAATAAAAGATGTCTCTTGTCATTACAACATAAGCATGTATTCTATTCTTTGTCGAAATTCCGTGGTTATGCTAATATTTCATCTAACATAACAATCATTTTACCTGTTAGAGTAAAAGAATCCAAATATGCAACTAGACATCAAAAGAAATTGAGGTTCTAATGATTATGAATTTCTTACATCAATTCCAGTGTACTCTTCTTCATTAATGCATAGCCATTCATAATAATAAAGGTTGTGTTAGGAATACAAAATTAGTGAAAAATCACTGTAGGTAAGATTGTTATCTGGAAATTGATATTGAAATTCAAGTTGGACCATATCCCAAACTTTCTTTCCCGAGTAGAAAACATTTTATGTTATTGATAATGTTTTTTGACTTATTTTTTGATAAAGGTCTCTATGCTTAACCCATTTGTTATTTTCATCTCATTGATACTAGACTTAGTGTTATTACTTTTTTTTTTGTCTGGATAGTTTGTCTCTATGGACTTACCCAGTTCTCTTTGCTAGGCCGTAATGAACTTCAGGCGCAAGAGCACAGTTGGCTGGAGCATTGGCAACATTTTACTTGATTTATTAGGAGTATTGCTGAACTTTGCTCAGATGGGTGTGCAGTCTATAGATCAGGGTATGTTGCATGTTTCTTAAACAAGGTGCTCCTTATGATTTACTAGTATTTGTATTTTCTTGATCAAACTTTTCATTTTGCAGGTACATGGGTATACTTTTATGGTGACAAAAGGAAGACACTGCTTTCATTGGTTGGTGCTAAACTATTCTCTACTCTAGTCTTACTTCATGATCTGTAATCTTTCTTTTCATTATTATATTGCTTGTTATATATAGCAGTTTTTGACATATAACAAGCATATTTTTTGATAGAAACATATGACAAACATTTGATCCATTGTATAAACATAGAGTTCCCTTCACCTGTGAAATTGAATTTAGCTGGGAGGGAAGCAATTCCACTGATTGTGATTCATAATGCTAGTGGGTAGAAAAGTCTAAAAGATAGGAGACAATGTATGATACCGTATGCAAAATATTTGCCTAGTCTTTAGAGACGGTTGCCTATTCTTTATACATGTATGATACCGTATGCAAGAAAGAAAAGTCACATTCAAGGGTAAAATGAGTAGTTTGGTCTGAATCATTTCTTATGGCTTCTTGCTTGTTTTGAGCAAAACATAGTCAAAAAGTTTATAGTCTTGTAGGAAAGCACTCAAAGAGACAAAATACACAGAATTTCTATCATCTGACTTTAGACATACATTTGTGGTGAAGCCTAGCTTGAAATTCTTGTCTGATTTAGGTACTATTGATCTGATGAGAACCAGATTCTTCTCCTTCTGTAAGTCAATTGATTTCACCATAAGAGTAGCTCAGTAACAACATCACCCTATGCAATTTTATTGCCTGCCAGAAATCTTTGACGTTGTCAATGAAGTTGGCTATTCTCAATGGTCCAACAATTCCACTTATCAGATGCAAATGCTAGTTGAATTCCTTTGTTATATGAAATGGCTGCAGATATATTTTGATGTATGTGGATGCCTATGCTATCGTATTTTGCTTTCGTCGAAAGAACTCATAGTATATCATGTTGGCTATCACTAGATGGGCTGATTACATGAGAATTACAACTACAAATCTTTATCTCAGTCCCAACATAATCCTTGATTGTTCAAAACCGATTGATTCAAAACTGGTTGTTGAGGTAAATTTTATCTCAACAAACGTGAATTTAAACTGAAACTCATATTCTTTTATATCTTTTTCTCAGGAAGTTGTATTTTTCGACCTTCTCTTTATCTTCCAGCACTATGTACTCTATCCTACCTAAAAGGAAGAAAGAAATCGGATAATTGTTCAAGAGAGAATCGACCCACTTATCAAATCTCCACGTGTCTGCGCCAACAAATGTATGAAGGGAGTATCTTTTTTTTCCCTTCATTTTGGAGTAGAATGGAGGGTAAATTGCACCAGAAAGTGTCTTGGCATTTGATGCGTTTAAACTACTCGTGCAGATGTGCTTATCACATGCATTCCTTGCAACACAGAAATCAGGTGGTGATAAAAAAAAATAGCATGAGCATCATTCTATTTTATGAAAGTGTAATGCATGAATGTTGTTTCTGTATTTATGGAAGTAGTGGAGTAGCTTACATGGATAAGATTGGTTGATGTTGCTCTGATAGATCTTGTGTGATATTGTTTCATCAATCTTACTAAATATGCCTAAAAGAAACCTTAATAGAGGAACATACAGAGGATCATGAGGTTTAAAGTCTTCATGGTGTTCTCCCTGCAGGAGGGAAAATCTTGAGAATTATAGACTGTTGCAAAAAAAATCTCAGTAGGGGAAAAATAGATTGATGTGTTATGGAAATTCCTTCTGAATTGTCGCTTAATTAAGATAAATATTTGATATTTCTTACATAAATATTTCATATTTAGATAAAAATTTTAAAATATTTATGTTAAATTATATGAATTTATATAAATATTAAAAATAATATTTATAGAAAGCTTTATAATCTTTTTAGATGAAATTTCATTTTTCAAGAGTAAAGATCCAAACATGAAATCTGTGATATTCTAAAATTCTGAAATGCTACATTTTAAAATGTTGTATTTCAAAAGTTTAGACATTTTTAAAATACCATGTCTAAACACAACTTCAAATTTGACTTTCGTCTTGGTATGACATTCCTTTTTGAGTTTGATAATTATATTATAAATAATTGAAATGGCATGTATATCCATAAAAATTTGTTAATTATATATATCTTTAAAGATTATTGATTTTTCTTGTATATATCTATAAACATCTAAAATTTTGTAGATACACACTTCAATTTAATATTTACATTTATATCTTTAAAAATTAATTGTTTTGAATATATATCCTCATAAATTTGCTATTTTCATGTATACATTTATAAATTATGTTCTACATGTTTACCCTTATTAAGTGAAAGTTTTACATATAAATAGAAAAAATTATAAGGATACACATAATTTCAAATATATAAGGTTATATAAGTAAAAGTAATAATTTATAATAGTATATGCATAAATTATAAATTTATCATGATGTACATGAAAAATGAAATATTATAAGGGTATACATGTAAAAGAACTAATTTATAAGGGTATAAAGATAAATAGAAAATTTGCAAGGATATACATATAATTTTATTATTTATAAGGATATACACATAAAAAATAATATTTCAAACTTGGCTATTTTGTGAGAATCATGATTGTTTTCAAAGGTCAATATTCTACTAAGACTTAAAATGAAATAATTGAAAATATTATCTCTACATAACATTCCTTTATCTAAGAAATTCGCTGATTAGATTAGGCTGCCTATGTTGATACTTAGTGAATTTTTAATTTATAATTGATATTTGCTTTAAGTTAGCTTTCATCAATAGGGATGGCAATTTTTTTTATTTGGCCGTTTACCGAATCGATACCGTTTTTAACAGACTGAGAATCTTCGGTCTAAATGGCTTAACGGATAACGGGGAGTACTCGTTAATGGCTAAACGGGTAAACGGCCTGGGGACGGTATTCTCGGCCCCATCCCCATCCCCGTTAGCTTTATATAATATATTTAAATTTTAAATATATTAATATATTTAAATTTTAAATTTTAAAATAAATAAAAAATATATAGATTTATTGATTATGTATATTAGCTTATGTGCTTAATGATAATTTATTGATCTTTTAGGATAAGATGGAGACCAATTGAGAACAACCAAATGATGATATTGATACATCTAACACATTAGATGATTCCATTAAAGATTTTCGACTCTAGTTGAAATGCAAAACACTAACTCTATTCCTTCAATAATGCCTTTACGAAAGTTTGGAATCATTTTGAATGCAAAATAATCGATGGGAGTTTGAAGGCAATTTGTAACTACTGTCAAAAAAAATTGAGTAAAAAATAGCTCCATTAGATTTTTCTATTAGTATTTTTTAATTTTTTAAAAATTATAAATTTAATAAAATAATTTTATTTTTTTATGTAAATGGTCAAATGGGTATCCAATGGGTATCCGTTTACTCGACCGGGTATCCCTGTCCTCGCTCCGTTAACTATAACGGCTTACCGGAATGGGTAACGGGGACGTTTTTTTTAACGAGAATAGGGACTGGTATAAGTTACCCGGGCCATCCTCGGATAGTTGCCATCCCTATTCATCAAGTTTAGCTTTTAATTGTTCCCAATAGAGATTTAAAAAATCTTTATTATATTAAATGAGATCAAATAAGAATTGGGTAAAATCATAAAAAGCTTTTTCTTTCTAATAAATGGGTACAATTAGTCTTTCAAATAAGGAAATATTATTAGCAGCTCATGTTAGCTCAAAATTCAACTCAAATTAGATTTGCATAATTAGTAGTGATTTATAAGCTAATTATTAGCCAAGAATTTGAGCTCAAAATATAGACAAGCCAAACACAAAATGAGCTTCACTAGTTTATGTCCAATTTGATATAATTATAAATAAATAACAAATAAATAAATATTGATTTATTATTTTTTATATTATAAAAATAAATTGGGTATGCATAATGCATATTATTTATAAAAGAAAATATATGACTTATTTCTCAATTCAAACTATTGATCAATAGTGATGGGTCTCGTCACTGAAGCAATTCCTTGTGCTTCCTAGACCCGCAGTCTCTTATCTTCACGGAATGCCAATTTGTTTTGGATGGTTCAAGAGTTAACACTCTGCTTCACCGCCCCCTTTTTTGTTGATCATTAGTGCACGACCATCAGAAGCACAATCTCATGAAGCACCTGGCTCCAATGATGATTGGGCTTTGATCCAAAGCCCAAAACACTATTGATCAATAGTTGATATCAGAGCCTGGTTCAGCAAGGAGGAAGGTATAAAGATTGCATTAGAGATCTTCAAAGGACTAAAAAATTTCAACAAAGTTCATCGAGGTATTTTTAATTTTTTAAAATTTTTTGTACTATTTTTGGTTGAGATCTAGCCATGGATAGTAGCATAAAGATATATTTTAAGAAGTTTGATGAGAAGAAAAGTTTTCCATATGAAAAGTTTGGGTAGAGGATCTTCTTGTGTAGCATTATTTAGATCTAGCTTTGAAGAAAAGACCAAATAGGATGACAGATAGACATTAGATGTCATTGGAGAAGAGAGCATGTTCAATGATTAGAGGATATCTAGCAGATTCAGTCCTCTATTAGTACTGAAGGAGAAGACCCCGAAGGGACTCTAAACGAATTGTATACTCTCTACATGGAAAAGAACATGTGCAACAAGTTGATGTTGAAGAAGCGCCTCTATAGTCTTCGGATGGCAGAAGGTAGAAATGTGTTGGCACACAGATGAGCAATAAATTGTTGAATATTGGGGTCCAGATGGAGGAGAAAGACAAGGCATTGCTACTACTGTGTTCACTACCCACATCACATAACTCATTGATCACGACACTGCTTTACGAAAAGGAGACACTGTTTTATGAAGATATTGTCTCAGTACTTTGGATAAATTAGTAGAGGGAGAGATGATTAAGGAAGATGTTTCCTAAGAGGGTCTATAGTGAGAGAAAGGTCAGGTAAAAGAAGGGACAGAAGCAGGCCTAGGAGATGGTCAAAGTCCAGAAAAGGTAAGAGATAGGCTAAGTACTATAAGTAAAGAAGGAACAGAAGTAGGCCTAGGGGATGGTCAAAGTCCAAAAAAGGCAAGAGAGAGGCTAAATACTATAAGTATGGTAAGGTAGGATATTTCAAGATGGACTGTCCCAAGTAAAAATCAGAAAGAAGAAAATGGAGAATCTGAACCAGTGAGTGCAGTTGCAAACCAGGAGGTGAGGATGATCTCTTGGTAGTATCAGATGGTCACAGGCATAACACAGAGATGTGGACCCTTGATTCAGCTTGTTCTCATCATTACACTTTCAATTGATCATGGTTCAGCACTTACATAGAGGTTGACAAGGAGAGTGTGATTCTTGAAGATGTCACCCTTGCAAGGTGGCAAGGATTGGCACAATAAGGGTGAATATGTTTAATGGCATGGTGCACATTTTTATCAGTGTGAAGCATGTCTCAGAGCTCAAAAAGAATCTAGTATCACTGGGGTACTTGGAGCGGATTGGATAAAGCTTCAGCAGTCATGCCAGGAGTGAAGTTCTAAACATCTCTAATGGAGCTATGGTGGTGATAAGAGGGAGAAGGCTGGAGAACAACCTACACAGGATGGAGGGCTTTGTAGTAACTGGGAGATCTGAGGCACCAGCTATGGAATAGGATCCTTAGGATGTGTACAGGATATGGCATTACTGCTACAGGATGTGGTATTACCGCCTAGGCCATATGGAAGATAGGAGGATGAAAAAACTAAGCAAGAAGGGGAACTGAGTGGTAAAATTATGGAGATCTGGGAATCATGTCAATGGGAAAGCAGAAAAAAGTACAATTCTTAGCTAGCATAGCTAGGAATGCAGAACCCCTAGAGCTACTACATATAAATGTTGATAGATAATTTATCAAGGAAGCTATGGGTCTACTTCATAAAGAAAAAATTAAAGGTCTTCACCAAGTTTAAAATCTGAAAGATTGAGGTAGAGAAGGAGCAGGGAAGGGGTGTAAAGTGTTTGAGGTCAAATAATAGCAGAGAGTACACCAGCAGGGAGTTTCAGAGTTTTTGTGAGAAGTGGGGCATCAAAAGGTACTTCTAAGTGATGAAAACTTCTCAACAGAATAGGATGGCTAAGAGGATGAACAGAATACTATTGGAAAAGGCAAGATACTTGAGGCTGCAGATAGAGCTTCCAAAGATGTTCTGGATTGACGTAGTAGATGCAACGAGCTACTTGGTCAATCGATCATCGCACACCAGGTTAGATGAGGGCATTTCAGAGAAGATGTGGTTTGAAGGGAAGACAAGCCTGGACCATCTTAGGGTATTTGGATGCACTGCATATGTGTATGTTGGTGCTGGAGAGCGAAGCAAGCTAGACATCAGGTCAAAGAAAATGGTGTTTCTAGTCTACCCGCATGAATTTAGGGATATCGGCTATGCGATCCCTAGGAAAAGAAGGTTATCATCAGTAGGGATGTGACCTTCAATGAGAGCTCGATCCTTCAGAGGAGAGATGACAGAGAAGTACAATAGGAGCCATAGGTAGGGGTGCAACTCAGGCTCATGAAACTCGGGTTTTCCTCAACCTTAATCCTAACCCTATTTGTAAAATGTCAACCCTACCCTAACCCTAACTTTATTTGTAAAACCTCAACCCTAACCCTATTTTTAAAAATCGGGTTCGGGTTGAGTTTTGGGTTGGAATTTGGGTTGATGGAAAAATAAAATAAAATATTTTTTTAAAGTAAATAAATACCAAATTATGGATCCTAGAGACAAAAAAATAAAATCCCTTGCCAAATGCATAAGCTGGACTCGGGGCTTTAACATTGTATTAAAAAAAAAGCCTTACCTAAAACAAAGAAGAGAAAGAGGTGCATGTAAACAAAAAAGAGGAGGCAGAAAGTGAAACGAAATGTGCAGATGGTCCACCTTTATGTTTGTCCTTCTTTTTCTTGCCTGCGACTGATGGCCTTATCCTCCTCAACCCTCAAGTTGGCCATCTCGTTCGATCTGATTGGCGCCCTCAATGCTCCCAAAAATCTGGTGCTGATAAGCTACCCTCTGTTTGGATAACCCTCGGGTTCAGATTATCTCGGGTTCGGTTGCGGTCAACCCGAACCCGAGTCAATTGCAAATTGGGCCGGGTTAAATCCGGATCTTTCGGGTTCGGGTTGGGCAAACATGAGTTTAAACACTGTAAATAGGGTTCGGCAGGTCAGGTTCGGGTTGAACCGGCCCAAGTTGAACCCCTAGCCACAGGAGGTACAACAAGGCAGCACTAGTCAAATGATCTCTGACACAGTCATTCCATTTGCTAGTGAACTAGGAGGATTTAAGATTTAGAGAGGATTGATAGAGGGGATAGAAGCCAGGGAGTTCAACAGGATGCTGCTAGCCATAGGACTAATACATGAATATACTGCATAGGCCCAGAAAAAATGTGCGACCAGTAGTTAAATACGGCTTCGAAGATTCGGTGTCATATGCCCTGATGACAGTAAATAGAGACCTCTACCCCTATGAGAAGCTGTGAAAATTCAGAACATGAATATGTGGGTCCAGGCTATGGCAAAGGAATACAGTCTCTCCACAAGAACGACATATGACAGTTGCACCAGTTGTCATAAGGAAAGAAATTCATTGGATGCAAATGGGTTTATCAGCGCAAGGAAGGGCCTTTAGAGCAAGGAGGTATCAATTACAAGGCAAGACTAGTGGTCAAAGGATACTCTCAAAAGGAAGGCATCAACTACAGTGAGGTATTTTCTTCAATTGTTAGGCACACTTTCATTAATTTATTGCTTAGTATTGTAGCAGCTCAAAACTTGGAGTTAGATTTGATGGATGTGAAGACAGCATTCCTTCATGGTCGCTTGAAGGAGAGCATCTACATGGAGCAGCCATCAGGGTTCAAAGAATCAAGATCAGATGGGAAGGTATGTTTGTTGAAGAAATCTTTTTGGACAGATTGAAGCAGTCGCCTAGGCAGTGGTACAAGAGATTTGACACTTATGTCAAGAGTATTGGCCTTTCTAGGTGTGAGTTTGATTCTTTTGTGTGTGTTAAATCTCTGGATGATGGTTCTAGGATGTACTTACTCTTATATGTAGATGACATGCTGATAGAATGCAAGAATAAGAAGCTTGTATAGGAACTGAAGGCGACTTTGTCTCAGAGTTTGAGATGAAGGATTTGGGGTATGTCAGGAAGATTCTAGAGATGAAGATCATCAGGATAGACCCAAGGGTATTTTGCATTTGTCTTAGGGTGGCTACATCAAGAAGGTTTTGGAGTGATTTGGGATGAAAGAGACCAAACCAGCAGCACTGCCTTTGGCGACACACTTTTTTCTGTCGAAGATCATGTTGCCACAAATGAGATGGAGGCTCATAAGATGGAGAAGGTACCGTATGCTTTTGGTATTGGTAGCCTTATGTATGCCATGGTATGTTGCAGGCCAGACATAGCCTATGCAGTGAGTCAGGTGAGCAGGTTCATGGCGCAGCCTGGCAGGAAGCACTGGCGAGCACTGAAGGGGATCTTCAGGTATTTGGTGGGAAAAGTTGGAGTTGATATTTGCTATGGACAGCAAAAAGGTGCTGAGGAATCCAACTTGACCAAGAATGCTCGTAGGCAATTATATGGGTATGTGGATGCAGACTTTGGTGAAGATGTGGATACCAGAAAATCCATAATAGGCTTTGTATTCAGCTTGTTTGGTGGTTCAGTCTCATGAAGATTATGATTGCAGCCCATCACGACCTTATCTACCATGGATGCAGAATATATAGACATCATAGAGGCAGCAAAGGAAGCCCTTTGGCTAAAGGGCTTGATGCTGGAGATGGGTCTTGCTCAGGAGGTCATCGAATGCATAGTGATAGCTAGAGTGCTTTGATGCTTACGTAGAATGTAGTCTATTATGCCAGGACGAAGCACATTGACATCAGATACCATAGGATCAGAAAGTTGGTAGAAGTAGATAAGATGAAGCTGATAAAGGTACATACCAAGGAGAATCCAGTAGATGTACTGACCAAGGTTCTTTCACGGAATAACTTTCATAAATGTGTTTCATTGATGCAGCTAATGGACACGATGGATGTGCTGAGGCCTTGAAGCACCAAGGTAAATATTGTTGGGCCTGGTGTGGTGCTCTCAAGGCCTATGTTGGGCTAACTTGTATTGGACTGGGTGTGAGTCTAAGGGTTGAGAGTAAATTAAGTCATGGGTGTACATAGGTTTGAGGGTTATTTTAATCTCATTGGGTTAATTCATAAGAGTTTTTGTTAAATCTGGACTAAGCCCATTTGGCCAAGTATTTAAACCCTGGTTTCTAGGGTTTGTACAATGAAAATAGATTCTTTTCTTCCAACTCTAATTTTTTTCTCTCATCATAGAGCCACTTCTTATTCCGTTCTCTCTTCCTTTCTCTCGGTGGTGTAGTGGAGCAATCTTTCTCTCCGTGGTGCAACGGAGCGACCCCACAAGGAACGGCTCCGTCCCATCACACATCTTAGATGGCATCTTCAACGGAAGTGAGAGACCTCCTCCTAAATGTGGTACCATTGGGTGTGAAGATCATGGGGTGTTCTAGCGAAAGCGTGGAGTGGCGATCGGGATGGGTGTTCGAGTGAAAGCATGAAAAGGAAGCACAGGGTTCGAATGCATTATCGCTGCGTTACTCTGATCACTAGCAGGAAAAGGTGAAAGCCCAGGGTATTTCTTCAGCAATGAGATCTTACCACTATTTATCATCAACACAAACCTCATGAACTATTACATAGGTTTTAATGGAATGAATGAGATTCTAATTGGACTCTAATACCAAGGATCTCAAACCACTTTTGCGTTATGGAATGAATGAATTTGCTTTCTTGATGTACAACATGCCTGCTAACTTTGATAGAATTGAGTAAAGTATCTTGAAACATAACCTCACTTCTCTCTTTCCAAATCAACCTCATTACATTAATCGATTGGGAGCAATGCATATTGTTGGAGACTGGCTTAATGAAAAAGAAATTTAGAGCTTGGAAGATGGATGGAATGAACATAAGGTGATTAAAATGTAGGGAAAAATAAACTCTGAGGCATGCATTTTTAAAATTTGATAACTATTTTCAATGCGAAGCTAAAAGATTACATATTAATCTATCTAATATGCATCAAGATCATATCTTTGCCTTATATATAGGATCACTTGATCTAAAATATGCATATAAATAATCATCAAGATCATAACTTGATCCTCAACGTAAGAAGTCATACTTCTTGCCTTGAATCATGCCTTAAGGTTTAGGGATCATATCACTTACCTTAAGGGTAGTTGATAAATCCTTTTGTGCTCTACAGCCGTTCAATCGCCCGGCCTCTAGTATCATCCATGCGAAGCCCCGAATGATGGATTTCCGAGAGTGCTAGCTCGCGGAAAAATGACTTTGCTGATCTTAAATCCTCCCACTTGAATCTTCCTCCAAGATTGTTGACCCAATTGATATTTTGATGATTAACAAAACTATTTGAGTATAACTATTGGAGGCTCTAATGATTTTGATTAAGTGTTTCAGATTATAAGTCTATTGAATGATCAAAATCAGGAGTTACATCGTGTTCTGGATCGAATCTAATGTCTAGGTAAGATTGCAGACATTAGAGTCGACTCCGAGAATCACAGAGCCGATTCCAGTATCTGGTACGGAAGTTAGAGTCGACTCCGAGACTGTTAGAGCCGACTCTCACAGAAGAAACAGAACGTTAATTTTTCTGACCCCGATTTAGAGTCGACTCCGGGTCTGTTAGAGTCGACTCCAGAAAAGTTTCTTGTCGACCCCAGAAAAGTCAGAGACGACTCCAGAAATAACGGATTAAAGTGTTTCGAGTTAGAGCCGACTCCAAAAATTAGAGTCGACTCCAACCCACCTGGAACAAAAATCAAATTGCCAGATCAGCTCTAACGGTAATATTTCTATTTTACTTTATTTCTAACGGATATATTTTGTTACAAGGTACACTCCAACGGATAGTTTTCTTCCAAAAATGGCTTGAAAGAAATCTATAAAAAGGGAAGACTATCATTCAAAAAAATAAGAATGAAGAAACGAGAGAAATCAGAAAATTGGAAATAGAGAAATCCAATCCAAAAATCGAAAAAGAGAGAGCCTATATCTCAAGAGGAAAACCTTCTAGCTCAAATCCACTCCACTCCAAAAAGCTCAAGAGGAATCCAAGGCATTCAAATCAAAGTTTTGGTGGATTTCCCAAATTGGAGAAAGAGGATCAGTTTCTTGCTTTTCAACCCTTCTCAACTGCTTCAACTGTGAAGAATCGGAGCTGAGGCTTGATTCAATCCAGCAAGGAAAAGAAGAAAAGAAGAAAAGCTCAAAAGCCAACCAACTACAAATCAGGCTTTTCTAAACCTTGTTATTCTATTTGATTATTTGCTCATTGAGGAGCTGTGTATTTGAAGAACATTATTTTTTTTGTTTGTGTCTAGTTCAATCTGGGGGATTGAACTAGTAGAGGTAGTCTTACCTCGGTACAAGCTTGATATAGCTTGTGTTAGGGTTTTTGTGCTGGTAAGCCCGAAAACCGGCTGGGTTCGTTGTGATCCCGAAAAAAAACAAGTTTGAGTTGTGAGCTTGTAAAACAACTCGGCTGTAATCAAGAAAGATTATAGTGTGGACCCAAGTGAATCTTGGGAGTGGACGTAGGTGTTGGATACACCGAACCACTATAAACTCTTTGTGTTTGTCGTGTCTCCTTTATCTCTATCCCTATCTCTATCTTATTGATTGCATTTTATTTTTTGCATCTGCATTCACTTCCACACATACTAAGCAAACAAATATTTCAAAAAGGTTTAAATTTTTAAAGAACCCAATTCATCCCCCCCTCTTGGGTTGTCATCTGGGCCAACAATTGGTATCAGAGCTAGTGCTCATTAGATTTTGATCACACGATCAAGAGCTAAAGATCCAAATGGCAGCTCAAGTTGGATCATTTGCTGAAGGTCATTCTACGAATAGACCTCCACTGTTTAATGGTTCAAACTATTCATATTGAAAGCTAGAATGAGGATATTCATTCAAGCTTCTAACTATAAACTATGGGGTGTTATAATTAATGGACCTAGCACACCCACACATGTTATTGATGGCACTATTGTTCCTAAGCCCGAAAGGGACTGGAATGATAATGATAGAAAAATGGTACAGCTCAATGCTAAGGCCATAAATGTCTTATATTGCTCCTTAGATGCTAATGAATTTAATAGAATCTCACTTGTAATTCCGCAAAGGAGATTTGGGATAGACTAGAGGTTACCCATGAGGGTACCAACCAAGTAAAAGAATCTAAAATTAATATTCTTATTCATAAATATGAGTTGTTTAGCATGGAACAATCTGAAACCATTGCATGCATGTATACTAGATTTACATATATTGTAAATGGTTTAAAAAGTCTTGGTAAGACATATACTAACTCTGAACTTGTTCGCAAAATTCTTAGGTCATTACCAAGATCATGGGAAGCAAAAATGACAGCAATCCAAGAAGCAAAGGACCTCAACACTCTACCCTTAGAGGAGCTTCTAGGATCACTTATGACCCATGAGTTGACAATGAAGCAGCACGTAGAGGAGGACACAAAGAAGAAGAAAATGATCGCCCTCAAAGCTGCAAAAGAAGAAGAGAGCAGCAGCGATGATGATGATGATGATGAAGAGACTGCTCTCTTAGCCAAAAAGTTTAAAAGATTCATGAGGAGAAAGAAACCCTTCCACAAGAAGAAATTTGGAGCAAAGTGGGAAGGAGAAAAGGATAAGAACAAGGACAAGAACAAAGAAAAAGAGAAAGACCCCTTGACTTGCTATGAGTGTAACAAACCGGGGCACTTTAGGAATGAATGTCCTAAATTGAAGAAAGCCTACAAAAAGAAAAAGAAGGCTTATGTGGCGACTTGGAGTGATAGCGAGGAAACTTCTTCCGAAGAAGAAGAACAAAAGGAAGTCGCAAATGTATGTTTTATGGCGGACGACAATGATGAGGTAAGTTCCGATAACCTTTGCGATGAATTTGCATTTGATAAATTATTTGATGCTTTTAATGAACTTGTCGGCGATTTCAAGATTTTGAAAAAGAAATACAAGTTTTTGAAAAATAAAAATTTAACTTTCATTAAAGAAAAGGAAGATCTTAATAATGAAGTTAAGAAACTTAAATCTGAAAATAAAATTTTGGTAAAAGAAAAAGAATTAATTTCAATGAAAATGATAAACTAAGGAAAGAGATTGAAAAACATAAGAACATAGTTGATAAGTTTACATTAAGCTCAACTAAATTGGACATGTTATTAAATAGTCAAAAAGCAGTTTTTGACAAAGCCGGATTAGGGTATAACACTTTAAGAAAACAAAAATCACTGAAAAATATTTTTGTGCGTGCTGGCCAAAGTAACTTTACTTGCTTTAAATGTAATCAAAAAGGACATAAATCTTATGAATGTAAAATTCTAAAACCTAATAAAAACTTAAATATTAAAGGAAAGAAAATATGGGTTCCAAAAGGAACAGTTTTTATTGCTACTAACCATGAAGGACCCAAGAAAGCTTGGGTACCTAAACATAAGACTTGATCATCTTTGCAGGAGTGTCTTGCGGCCAAAAGATCAAAACGAAAGTGGTATCTTGATAGCGGCTGCTCAAGGCACATGACGGGTGACAAAGATCAATTCATCACCCTTGAAAGCAAAAGAGGAGGAGTGGTTACATTTGGCGACAATGGCAAAGGCCAAATCTTGGGGTTTGGTAACATTCAAATAACTCCCTCCACACATATTGAAAATGTCTTATATGTTGATGGTTTGAAACATAATTTAATTAGCATTAGTCAATTATGTGACAAAGGTTTTAAAGTATCTTTTGAATCTTCTATATGCACAGTTGCTAATCCCATTGATAATAGCATTGTTTTTATTGGAAATAGAAATGGCAATGTATACTTGATTGACTTAGACAATTTGTCTACTAATAATCATTGCTTAGTTGCTAATAATGCTAATGTGAATGAGATTGGTTGGTTGTGGCATCGAAGATTAGGTCACGCAAGCACACACCTGATTTCAAAACTAATTAGAATGGATTTAGTAAAAGGACTACCTAAAATAGATTTTGAAAATAACAAAATATGTGATGCATGTCAGTTTGGAAAACAAACGAGAAGTTCTTTTAAATCTAAAAATGTTGTTTCAACTTCTAGGCCATTAGAGCTACTTCACATGGACCTTTTTGGACCAACTAGAACCACAAGTCTAGGAGGAAAGAAATATGGTCTTGTGATAGTAGATGATTACTCTAGATTCACTTGGGTAATGTTTTTAGCTCACAAAGATGAGACTTTCTCGATATTCCTGAAATTCTTCAAGAAAGTAACTAATGAGAAAAACACTACCATAGTGTCTCTAAGAAGTGATCATGGAACTGAATTTGAAAATCACTTATTTGAAAGTTTTTGTAATGAAAATGGTATTAATCATAATTTTTCTGCACCAAGAACCCCTCAACAAAATGGAGTAGTTGAAAGGAAAAATAGAACTCTAGAAGACATGGCCCGTACCATGCTATGTGAAAGTAAACTCCCGAAATACTTTTGGGCGGAAGCTATTAACACAGCATGTTACATCCTAAATAGAGCATTAATAAGACCTATTTTAAAAAAAATACCTTATGAATTATGGCATGATAGAAAACCCAACATTAAATATTTTCATGCATTTGGTTGTAAATATTTTATTCATAATAATGGTAAAAATAACTTAGGTAAATTTGATGCAAAATCTGATGAAGGAATATTCTTAGGTTATTCAACAACTAGTAAAGCATATAGAGTGTTCAATAAAGGAAGTTTAATTGTTGAAGAATCTATTCATGTAATTTTTGATGAATCTTTAGCATCAAGTTCCAAAAGGATTGATGATGAGGAAGATACAAACATTCTCGAAAACAATCTTGAAAAACTAAATATTGATGTATCTTCAGATCATGAACAAGAAGCTAAAGATAATGATTTGCCTAATGCTGATGATATTAATACTAATCATAATGATATAGATCTACCAAGAGATTGGAGATACGCTTATAGTCATCCCAAGGAATTGATTATAGGTGATCCATCTCAAGGAATAAGAACTAGATCATCTATGAGAAATATTAGTAATCACCTTGCATTTGTTTCCCAAATTGAACCAAAAACTATTGAAGAAGCTGAAAAAGATAATAACTGGATGTTAGCCATGCAAGAAGAATTAAACCAATTCACTAGAAATAATGTATGGACATTAGTGGAAAGACCTAAAGATCATTCTGTTATAGGATCAAAATGGGTTTTTAGAAATAAACTAGATGAAAATGGCATAGTAATCAGAAACAAAGCTAGATTAGTTGCAAAAGGATATAATCAAGAAGAAGGTATTGATTTTGATGAAACCTTTGCACCTGTAGCTAGATTAGAAGCCATTAGGCTATTACTTGCATTTGCATGTCACATGAACTTCAATTTATTTCAAATGGATGTCAAAAGTGTATTTTTAAATGGATTAATAAATGAAGAAGTATTTGTTGAACAACCACCGAGATTTGAAGATCATGAATTTCCAAATCACGTTTTTAAATTGCACAAAGCTTTATATGGTTTGAAACAAGCACCTAGAGCTTGGTATGATAGACTAAGCAAATTTTTGATTGAAAATGATTTTACAAGAGGAAATGTTGATAAAACATTGTTTTTGAAAAGAAAAGATAAAGATTTACTTATAGTTTAAATTTATGTTGATGACATTGTATTTGGTGCTACTAACAATCTTCTATGTCAAGAGTTTGCTAAGTTAATGCAGGGAGAATTTGAAATGAGCATGATGGGAGAACTCAATTTCTTCCTTGGACTCCAAATCAAACAAAGCAAAGAGGGAATCTTTATCAACCAAACAAAGTACACAAGAGAAATTCTAAAGAAGTTTGGTATGGAATCAATCAAACCCCTCGGAACACCAATGAGTCCTTCATGCAAGCTGGACAAAGATGAAGAAGGTAAGAAGGTTGATCAAAAATATTATCGAGGTATAATCGGATCCCTACTTTACTTAACTGCAAGTAGACCCGACATAATGTTTGCTGTTTGCTTATGTGCTAGATTTCAGTCTGAACCTAAAGAATCACATTTAATTGCTGTTAAAAGAATTCTTAGATACCTTAGTGGAACAAAAAATGTAGGTTTATGGTATTCTAGAGACTCAACATTAAATCTGATTGCTTATTCTGATTCTGATTATGCTGGATGTAAGTTAGATAGAAAAAGCACAAGTGGTGTATGCCAATTCTTAGGAAGTAACTTAATCTCATGGTTTAGCAAAAAGCAAAATTCGGTTGCATTATCTACTGCTGAAGCAGAATATGTTGCAGCTGGAAGTTGCTGTGCTCAAATCCTATGGATTAAGAGACAACTTGAAGACTATGGTATCACACTTGATAAGACACCTATAAGATGTGATAATACAAGTGCAATCAATCTAACTAAAAATCCAATTCAACACTCAAGAACAAAGCATATTGAAATTAGATATCACTTTATAAGAGAACATGTTGCCAATAATAAAATTTGTCTTGATTATGTGAATACTGAAGAATAATTAGATATATTTACAAAACCCTTAAGTGAAGAGAGATTTTGTTATCTTAGAGGAGAATTAGGAGTTTGTGATCCTTTGGAATAGTTTTCTGAAACTCTTAAGGACATCTAGCTAGATTTCATCAATTTCTTGAAAAATCTCGATATTCAATAAGGAAATCTATCTAGATCTTGATTCATTGTTTCCCCAATTGCTAAGGAACATTTATCTAGAATTTGATGATTAATTTGAATAGTTTCAGATCCATGAAACTTGATTTTTTATCTCTGAGACTGTTAGAGTCGACTCTAACAGTTTGTGGAGTCGACACCTTGGTTTTGATGTTATGTCTAAGCAATTAGAGCCAACTCTGGCTTTTGTAGAGCCGACTCTAATTCGAGCGC
The DNA here is from genome assembly GCA_900491605.1 of Calamus simplicifolius. Taxonomy (NCBI): domain Eukaryota; kingdom Viridiplantae; phylum Streptophyta; class Magnoliopsida; order Arecales; family Arecaceae; genus Calamus; species Calamus simplicifolius. The sequence goes on along the minus strand of UESW01001763.1, from coordinate 111,312 downwards.
TGACAGACTTTCTAGTTCGGAGCTGACACCCAGTTTTCGGGAGTCGACTCTAGGTCGAACTAGGTCAAAAATAAAAAGGCGGAGTCGACCCCAAATCATTCCATCCGTCTCCCAAAACCTCTCCAAGAAGTTCCAAAGCCTTTCCAACTTCCCCAATCTTCTCAAAGCCTTTGATTACACATTCCAATCTTCTCAATGGCACCCAAGAGGCGCGGTTTCATCGGTGGAGCGTCCGTTCCCACGAGGCGACGCACTATTCGGAGGCAACCCTCGCCATCCTCCTCTTCGGCCACTCAAGAAGATTCCCCTCCTTCACCCTCTTCACCAAAGTAGATCAACTAGCCGGTAAGACTATCACAACTGGTAGGAAGGTCAACTTTGATTTCTTTGAGTCGGAGGGCTTCACAATAGGAAGATGTTTGAAAGAAATGGGGTGGGAAAAGATTTGCTCATTAGATATCCCCACTTATCCAGCCTTAGTGAGAGAGTTTTACAATGGTCTAAGTAGAGGAGAAGGTGGTTTAATCAGTATGGTAAGAGGAACAAGGGTTGTAATAACAGCTGAAATACTTGGAAATTTGTTGGAAATGCCCACAATCGGTATTATGGAATATCAACATGATGATAGAAGTGGAGCATTGACAAGAATGTTAGGGAGGGATGTAACCGAGTTTGAGGAAATCCTTGCAAATCAATTAAATCTGGAACTCAGGTTACTACACAACATTTGTGGAAGAATCTTATTTTCCAAAATTGGTAGATTTGAGTACGTCTCGGAGCGAGACATTCTTTTGATGGATTGTATAATAAGGGAAGGCCAGTCAACCTAGCTGGCATGATGATTGGATATATGGCAGAGGCTGCTACAAAGAAAAGATCTACACTGCCATATGGTATGGTTCTTACATTAATCTTTAGAAGCCAAGGTGTGCTAATTATGGAGAATGAACCCCTAAGGAAATTAAGGCACACTGACTATTATAGTATTTCTACTATTCATCGGATGGGCTTCAATAAGTTAAATGGTAAATGGATGAAAGGAGGACGAGAAGAAAGAGCTGAGAGAGATAGAGCTGAAGAGGCCAGAGTAGAAGATATCCTGGACCATCCACTGCGGGACCATCAGTCCAAGATCCATTTATTGCGGGACCTTCTACAGCTGGACCTTCAGAGGTTGGACCGAGCACAGTTCCCTCTCCTCCACATCAGTCTATTGCTGCTTCTGGGAGATTCTCTGATGAGCAGATTAGTCAGTTAAGAGTTTTGCTTGCTGAATATGATAGTCAGAGATCTCATGAGATTAATAAATTAAAAGAAGACTTCAATCAACTAAAAGAAGAACTTAACTCGAGACTGGACATGATCTCCTTTTCCATAAGCAATTCTGTTGAATCCTTTGGTGCTGAACTTCACAAAATCTTTGAAAGGATGGAAGGCATTGCTGATGGCTCGGGATCTTATGTTCATGCAACTGGTCAACTGAAGAAGGACATTGACCTTGCAGTCTCACAGATTGAAGCTTGCCTTGAAAATTTTAAGAAATCACAAAAAGATGATGTAATGGAAATCATAGGTCACTTGAAGAAAATTGTATTCAAACATATCTGACTTTGATTTTGATAGTTTGTATTTAGAAATTTGTGAGTATCTAATGTATTTCATTTTGGAATGTACATGAATCAACTTATGTAATGTTTCTTACTTATGAAATGCAATTTCACATTTTCAAATATTGACTGCTTGAATCCCTATGTCTTATTGAACCTACAATTTTTCTCTAATAACTTTCTTTATCTAATACTCTCCTTATTGCTGATAACAAAAAAGGGGGAGAGATGGTTGAATATGCAAAGAAAGAACGACTTGAAATTTTAATGAGAGATGGTTGAATATGCAAAAAGAAAGAAAGAAAGGGAGAAATGATTGTTTATGCAAAAAGAAAGAAACTTGAACTTTCAATCAGTTCAATTAAAATTTGATTTTGATATATAGGGGGAGCTATTCAATGCAGGGGGAGCTTAACAACAAGCTTAATTGCAATTTTCTGTACATTTAGCTTAAATGTTCATAATTGATGGCTTATATAGAACTCATGCACAATTTTAAAAGTTTACTTTGAATATTGGCATCAAATCCTTCATTAAAAATGTTTTAAGCTTTAAAATGACTATAACCTTTAGTTTGAATGAATTTTTTGAATGCATATACTCAAAGTTTTTGTTATCATTAAAAAGGGGAGATTGTTGACCCAATTGATGATTTTGATGATTAACAAAACTATTTGAGTATAACTATTGGAGGCTCTAATGATTTTGATTAAGTGTTTCAGATTATAAGTCTATTGAATGATCAAAATCAGGAGTTACATCATGTTCTGGATCGAATCTAATGTCTAGGTAAGATTGCAGACATTAGAGTCGACTCCGAGAATCACAGAGCCGACTCCAGTATCTGGCACGGAAGTTAGAGTCGACTCCGAGACTGTTAGAGCCGACTCTCACAGAAGAAACAGAACGTTGATTTTTCTGGCCCCGATTTAGAGTCGACTCCGGGTCTGTTAGAGTCGACTCCAGAAAAGTTTCTTGTCGACCCCAGAAAAGTCAGAGACGACTCCAGAAATAACGGATTAAAGTGTTTCGAGTTAGAGCCGACTCCAGAAAAGTTAGAGTCGACTCCAACCCACCTGGAACGAAAAATCAAATTGCCAGATCAGCTCTAACGGTAATATTTCTATTTTACTTTATTTCTAACGGATATATTTTGTTACAAGGTACACTCCAACGGATAGTTTTCTTCCAAAAATGGCTTGAAAGAAATCTATAAAAAGGGAAGACTATCATTCAAAAAAATAAGAACGGAAGAAACGAGAGAAATCAGAAAATCGGAAATAGAGAAATCCCAATCCAAAAATCCGAAAAAGAGAGAGCCTGTTTCTCAAGAGGAAAACCTTCTAGCTCAAATCCACTCCACTCCAAAAAGCTCAAGAGGAATCCAAGGCATTCAAATCAAAGTTTTGGTGGATTTCCAAATTGGAGAAAGAGGATCAGTTTCTTGCTTTTCAACCCTTCTCAACTGCTTCAACTGTGAAGAATCGGAGCTGAGGCTTGATTCAATCCAGCAAGGAGAAGAAGAAAAGAAGAAAAGAAGAAAAGCTCAAAAGCCAACCAACTACAAATCAGGCTTTTCTAAACCTTGTTATTCTATTTGATTATTTGCTCATTGAGGAGCTGTGTATTTGAAGAACATTATTTCTTTTGTTTGTGTCTAGTTCAATCTGGGGGATTGAACTAGTGGAGGTAGTCTTACCTCGGTACAAGCTTGGTATAGTTTGTGTTAGGGTTTTTGTGCTGGTGAGCCCGGAAAATCGGCTGGGTTCGTTGTGATCCCGGAAAAACAACAAGTTTGAGTTGTGAGCTTGTAAAATAACTCGGCTGTAATCAAGGAAGATTATAGTGTGGACCCAAGTGAATCTTGGGAGTGGACGTAGGTGTTGGATACACCGAACCACTATAAACTCTTTGTGTTTGCCGTACTCCTTTATCTCTATCCCTATCTCTATCTTATTGATTGCATTTTTTTTTGCATCTGCATTCACTTCCACACATACTAAGCAAACAAATATTTCAAAAATGTTTAAATTTTTAAAGAACCCAATTCACCCCCTCCTCTTGGGTTGTCATCTGGGCCAACAAAGATCCACCAAGCTTTTGCTAACACCAGAATCACCAGGATTTTCTATTCTAACCTTTTTTAGAATTACAATCCACGACATATCGTGTGTTGTTATTCTGTGTAATCTGGTGAGGGATGTCCTCTATTTATAGTCTCATTTTAGCCTTCACATTGAATTATGATATTAAGAATTCCATCATTTGGCAAAAAGCAAAGAGATGCCGAACCAAAGAGCCGCGGCGCTTGGTTAATTCCGACGTTCGATGAAAACCAAGGAGACGTAGCGTTTTGTTAATTCTGACGTCGTGAGAACTAAAGAGATGTGAATTCTAACACTTAGAATTCCATTGGCTGATTCAAAGAGGCACATTAATTTCACTTTAATTCTAACACTTAGAATTCCGATGGAAATGGTTTGGAGAGGATTAAATTAATACATTAAATTCTAAATAAGAATTTAATCTCTCAGATATTAGTTATCTCATCATATAAGATACTTATGCGAGATGTTTGGGTTCAGGTGATGGTTTAATCTGATCTGAATTTATTGGATTGAATCCACATAGATTATGGTCCTAGCCCAAATCAAATTTGGCTAGTCCTGAATCTATTTAAATCCAAATCAAGTCTAATTTTAAATCAATATTTGAAATTGATTAGTCCTTCTAATATACTTAAACCAAATTGAATCTTATTCACTTGTACTTAACCCAATTGAGATAATTCAATCAATCAAATTGATTAATTAAATCATATACGATTCTCAATCGTTGATCAGCAAATAGATCATCCTAGGAAACTTCTATGCGTGTGATTCTCTAGGTTCGAACCTAAGCCGGTAGTATAGAAATAACTTTCTATACTAATCGATGTGCCCATCTAGCAATGGAACCCGACGTCGGATAGGTCGAAGAGTTGCCGAGCAAACTCCAAGAACCCTAAGAAATAGTTACCGTATAATTCATCCTCTTGACCGCAAATGCTAAGAATGGCTTAAGAGCCTATCAACTCTAAACAGCGAATCCATAAAGTGATTTCAATTTTAGTGATCATGTGACTTTCACATGAAGTGCCTTGGCCAAGGTCTTGCTAAATTGAAACACAAGCATTTTTCCTTTTAACGGAATAGGTCAAATTCTATCTCGATCCACAACTGACTACCACAAGTACTTGACTGCACCCAGTAACCTTTCGTAGCTGGATTAGAAATCCAGATGATCTGGTACCTAAGTACAATGAGTTGCTTGCAAGTCACCGGTTGTGATCTTCAGGTCTAAAGGATACTTATACCCATATCTTCTCGGATTAACTCTTGACAGCAGAGTATCCGAAAATGAGTCACGTTCGGTAAAATGTACTCCTACACTTTCACCTGTATGTCATACTAGTGTCTCTACACTCCTTGGTTAAGAGCACAACCAACAAATATGATATACAACGTCCTATAATTGATAGTACTATGGCCCTGTCATAGTATATTTGGTCACGAACTCTTTTAAGGACCTTCAAAGATAAATCCTCCTTTATCGTGAAGGAAGATCCTGAGAGGTTCATTACTATTAGGAGTTTTAAGAAGATGTTCTTGTAATGAATAAACTGTCAAATAACTTTTATTAATATATCAATTATATATAATTTACATTAGCACAATCATCAAATGATTGGCTTTAGGATACAATTCCCAACAAACTCCCACTTAGCCTAAAGCTACTCATTACAGTATCTAATACCCATCTTCAATTTATAGTCATCAAACTCCCTGATGCTGAGTGCTTAGTAAATGGGTCACCTAGGTTTTCTTTTCCATCAATCTTCTAAAGATTTATGTCACATCGGTCTACAATCTCTCGTATAAGATGAAACCGACACAGTATGTGCTTGGTGCGCTGATGTGCTCGTGGTTCCTTTGCTTGAGCTATGGCACCAGTGCTGTCACTGTATAATAGGACTGGTTCATCTATGGAAGGTGCCACTCAAAGCTCGGAGATAAACTTTCGCAGCCACACAGCTTCTTTCGCAGCATCTGATGCAGCAATGTACTCTGCTTCGCACACCGAATCTGTCACTGTATGTTGCTTGAAACTTTTCCAGCAAATAACTCCACCATTTAGGATAAACACGAAACCCGATACACTTTTTCTATCATCATGATCTTATTGGAAACTGGAATCAGTATATCCAACAAGTTTCAAATCAGACTCTCCATAGACTAACCACTGGTCCTTAGTATTTCTCAAATACTTAAGGATTATCTTAACAACTTGCCAGTATTTTTTTCCTGGATCAGATTGGTATCTACTCACTACTCCTAGTGAGTATGCCACATCTGGTCTTGTACATGTCATGGTGTACATAATCGATCCCACTGCCGAAGCATATGAAATTCGACTCATACGTTCTCTTTCATTAGGAGTTGTCAGACAATCCTTCTTAGAAAGATGAATTCTATGGCCTATCGGAAGATAGCCTTTCTTGGAATTCTCCATGCTAAACCTCTTTAGCACGGTGTCAATGTACGTAGATTGGGATAAAGCAAGCATCCTTTTAGATCTATCTCTATAGATCTTCATCCCTAGGATGTATGATGCTTCTCCCAGATCTTTCATGAAGAATTGTGATGATAACCATGTCTTTATTCCTTGTAATGCAGGGATATCATTCCCGATTAAGAGAATATCATCCACATATAATACAAGAAATATAATAATGGAATCGTTAGCCCATTTATAAATGCAAGGTTCTTCTTTATTCTTAATAAAGCCATAAGATTTGATCACTTTATCAAATCATATATTCCAACTCCTAGATGCTTGCTTAAGTCTATAAATAGACTTCTGTAGCCTGCACACTTTAGACTCGTCTTCAGATATAAAACCTTCAGGCTGTATCATATACACCTATTCTTCTAAATCACCATTTAAAAAAGCGGTTTTAACATCCATCTACCAAATCTCATAATCGAAGTGTGCTGCTATAGCTAGCATAATCCGAATAGATTTCAGCATTGCCACAGGAGAAAATGTTTCGTCATAGTTAATACCATAACGTTGAGGATACCCCTTAGCAACCAGACGTGCTTTATAGGTCTCAACCTTTCGTCTGTGCCTCTTTTCCTCTTGAAAACCCACTTACATCCTATGGGTTTTATCCCTTCGGGTTGGTCAACTAATGTCCATACATTATTGTCCTTTATAGAATCAAGTTCGGATTTTATGGCATCAAGCCATTTATTAGAGTCAGTCCTTTGCATAGCATCCATATAGGTGATCATATCCTCGTTGTTCTCATCGAGTTCAACAAGATCTTTATTCTGGACCAAGAAACCTAAGTATCTATCCGGTTGATGTGGTACTCTACCAGATCGCCTTAATGGTGCATCTAAAATGGGTTTTGAGTTTGATCTAATCAGCTCAGATTCTAAGGGTTCACTGATTTGTGTTGTTCCTTCTACTTGATGAACTTCCTCAAGTTTAATATTAGAGCTATTTGTTCCTTCACTAAGGAACTCCTTTTCAAGAAAAACTGCTATATTACTAATGAACAACTTTTGTTCTTCAGTATTGTAGAAGTAATATCCTTTGGTTTCTTTCGGATAGCCGATGAAAAAATATTTGTCAGATTTGGGTTCAAGTTTGTCTGATTTTGCACGTTTTATATAAGCCGGACACCCCCAGACTCTCAGATAGGTGATAACCGGTTTATGTCCATACAACATCTCATGTGGAGTTTTAGAAATAGACTTACTTGGAACCTTATTAAGAATATGACAAGCTGATTCTAATGCGTATCCCCAAAATGATATTGACAAGCTCGCAAAACCCATCATGGATCGAACCATGTCTAACAGAGTTCGATTCCTTCTTTCCGACACACCGTTATGCTGCAGTGTTCCAGGAGGAGTCCATTGAGAGAGAATTCATTCTCTTTTAAATATGTCACAAAGTGTTCCAGGAAGAGTTGCCGAGCAAACTCCAAGAACCCTAAGAAATAGTTACCGTATAATTCATCCTCTTGATCACAAATGCTAAGAATGGCTTAAGAGCCTGTCAACTCTAAACAGCAAATCCATAAAGTGATTTCAATTTTAGTGATCATGTGACTTTCACATGAAGTGCCTTGGCCAAGGTCTTGCTAAATTGAAACACAAGCATTTCTCCTTTTAACGGGATAGGTCAAATTTTATCTCGATTCACAACTAACTACCACAAGTACTTGACTGCACCAGTAACCTTTCATAGCTGGATTAGAAATCCAGATGGTCCGACACCTAAGTACAATGAGTTGCTTGCAAGTCACCGGTTGTGATCTTTGGGTCTAAAGGATACTTATACCCATATCTTCTCGAATTAACTCTTGACAGTAGAGTATTCGAAAATGAGTCACGTTCGGTAAAATGTACTTCTACACTTTTACCTATATGTCATACTAGTGTCTCTACACTCCTTGGTTAAGAGGACAACCAACAAATATGATATACAACGTCCTATAATTGATAGTACTATGGCCCTGTCATAGTATATTTGATCGCGAACTCTTTTAAGGACCTTCAAAGATAAATCTTCCTTTATCGTGAAGAAAGATCCTAAGGGCTTCATTACTATTAGGAGTTTTAAGAAGATGTTCTTGTAATGAATAAACTGCTAAATAACTTTTATTAATATATCAATTTATATACAATTTACATTAGCACAATCATCAAATGATTGGCTTTAAGATACAATTTCCAATATAAAATTAAGTACGTTCTATATTGACCTAGATGTTGGGCATAGGAAGAATAGATGTATGTAGTTTTTTCACCTAGCTAGCTAGCTAGAACAAAGAGAGTTGGTAGACCACTATATTTCAAATTGTATAGGCAGTGAATAGCTCTAAGGTGCACTCTTAGCTTTCAGATTTTGAATGGAGATAAGGAGGGGTTGATTTCAAAGGTGCTTAGAAGAGACTTGTGCACTTCTTTAACCACTTCACTGTAACAGCTTGAGCCCTGGCACAAAATATCATCCAAAGATGAATAGTCATAGTGACATTAACAATTTGCTCTACAATCTAGTTTAGAGAATAGATATGAAAAGGATTAATGTTGTATTTCCAGTATGATCAATAAAGCCATCAATAGTAGGAATTAATGTAACAACCCCCATATTATATATTAGCAACAATTGATTAAGTAGCTACACTGAGGACCATGGTTGAGACTCAAAAATGATAGATTTTCCTTTGCCAATTAACTAGATAAATTGATCTCAATTAAGACAATAAAACTTACATAATACCTTCTAAATGGAAGACATTTTTGAGGGATTATAAATTTATAATTCACCATGAAAGTTGTAAACTTGCTTACAAAAAATATTGCTAGGGACTTGTATGTGACACATGTCAAATATTTAGAACCGTATAGGATGTGATTGTATTTACTTAGTTAACCCCACATTATTGGATAATTTATTTGATATAATTGATAAGATTATTTAGTTAGATTTGGTTTGAGTTATTTTTCCTTTTTTATATTTATGGCATGATGTATGAGTTACAACCATGGCAACTAGATATGAATATTAATTGGCTATTATTGGTTTACTCATATGATCAATCACTTTTGGCATCATTTGAGTAAGCAGAGATGGGCAACAATATAGCTAAGCATTATAATGATAATTTTCATTTGTAGTTGGTTGCATCACCCGATTGAGCTACCATAGGATCTAGAATCCTTTCCTATCTAACCTTTGCAAATATTTTAAGCTAAGCTAATTTTGTTCCTAGTCTTTCTATCTTGTACCAAACTTTAGCTTGTGTTGGTTAGCTCATATTTGTCTTATTTAGACCTCTAATAAAAATATGATTAGGTATAAGTTTATGGTCAATGAGTTAATTAAAGTCTTATGCAAATAACATCTTGCATTAAATATCCTAAATGAAAAGAATAATATTTTAAATATTCAAATACAAATAATTAAGTTGTTTCATGAATCGTCAACTCAGTTTGCTAGGTTGTGGCAAATAACAAAGGTTGTATAGTATTTAAGATTATAGGATAACAACTATCTATTGTATACTTCATATCTCTTTTGCTTGAAGAAAAGCCTCAATCAAATATATGCATGCATTTTTTTGTTAGACTTTTCTTGGTTGATATGATAACATTTGTGAACTAGCATCCCATCTCTTGCTTCATGTTAAGATGGTGGCGATTAAAAATGATGGCAATTACAAAGGTTAAGGTTTTATGTAATATAGGATAAAAGGTTTGAGCTCATTACATAAATTAGATAAAGGACAACAGGCTATGTAATAAGAAAAAATATGTGGTAGTTAAAGAGTGACCAAATAGGCAATCAATTGTTTGGGTTAGATCAACCTCATTTAAGCCTGACGATCCAACTTGACCTATTAATAAGTCAAGATTGCAAGACCTAAATTTGACTAATAGCCACCCACTAACCTTTGTAATGCTAAATATATTTAGTTTTTGGGTTTATATTAAATGGGTAGTGTTTTTTTATATATAGCTTTTGGATCATTTGTTGTATAACTCATCTCACCTTTTAGTTCCAAACCTTTGGATCAATGGTCTAGTTGCTCTTTCATTACATGGTTTTCTTTTATACATACATATACATACATATATATTTATATATATACACACAAATATACATGTGTGTGTGTGTATATATATATATATATATATATACACGTACATGTGTGTATATATAGGCTGACTCTGTGTCCTCCAAGTTAAAGGTTTTGTAGTAATTATTGAGTCTATAAAATATTCTGACATGGATAATATTAGCCCACCACAAAGAAGGAAGCCAAGAATTTATACAAAGGTGCAACCAATGCCAAGGAAAATTTTATTTTTTTATAAATTTATCTCCAAAAAAGATTATACAATGTATAAATTAATTTTTTATCCAATATATAGTGAATGAAAAAATAACACCATATTATCTTAATGTTTCTAATTAGTTTGTGTCATTATACTTTTATAAAAATTGTTATTGTAGTGATTGTTTTTTTGGTAGAAATTTGAAATATCACTTTTTAGATAAATAGTGGCATTTGCATGTATAATAACAATCAAAAGTGATTTTGCTAGTGGTCCATTAAAATAATAATGTTATTATTCAAATCCTGATAGAGTTGAAAATGGATTACAAATGGATTGAATATCAATATATCCATACCCATATATGCTTTTAGCTATGAATATGGATGGTAATTGAATGCTAAAAGTTATATGAATATTTGGTTTACACACGCGCGCACACACCCATATGTGTGTGTGTATGTGTGTGTATCAACCATTAATAGCATTGATATAAAAGCAGATATAAATCATAGAGTTAAATTTTCTGAACCACGGGTAAATTAAGTTAAGAATATTTTGATATTATACTTATTTTCTTTTTAACTTTATGAGATTTATCCAATATAGATATTAGTTGGATGTTGAAAATTACATTTGTATTAATAGAGACTCAAATACAAAAGAAGAATCTAAATAGAATATCCTTTATACCTGAGCACCATATCTTCATTGTATGCCAACTAGGGGTAACTAGAGATACTAATGTAGTTGCAAGTTTTAAAATTATGTATAGGGCTATACTTAATCTAATTGGCCAAGTATAAAAGATCTGCACTATTAGAGCCTATTTGACACCACTTTTTATTTCTTAATTTTTTAAAATAAAAACTTATAAAGTAAGGCAAGAAATATGTTTGGTACAATCATTTAGAAATATGTTTGATTCAATCATTTCTATTTTTGTTTTTCAAAAGTTATTTTATTGTTTCTATAAAAGATAAAAGTGAGGATACTTACTTTCAATATTTTAAAAATAAAAAAAACTCATGTTTCATTTATTGCTATTGTCTATGGCACTTTCACCATCATTGTCTTTACTGCTATCATTGCTATCAACTATAGCCGTTGCTCTCATTATCTCCAACACTATCATCGTTATACCATTATATCCTCCCACTAATACTATCATGATTTCATTCAATTAATACCACCATTGCTATTATTGCTTTTGCCACCACTTCTATTATTTCACAAATATTACCAACACCAAAATCATCACTACTACTTCTACTTTACTATTGCAGCCATCCATCATTAACAATGCTCACATTGCTACATCCATCAAAACTATCATTAACATGGGTTCCTTCTCTACCACAACCATTGCTTGTGTCCTCTTTGTTGCCACTATTATCATCATGAAACCACAAACTTGACTATATTTTGAAAATAAGAATCTATAATGCACATTATATTTCTAAAATTTTAAGAATAATATAGCGATACCCAAATGCGTCGCTAAACACCCTATAGCGATGCATTAGCGATGCAATTGCGGCGTCGCTACGATGGTCGTCGCAATCTTAATTTGTCGCAATTGCATCCCTTAATAGTGACTCTTGCGATGCAATAAATGCGTAGCAATATATTGCGACGCAATTAAATGTGTTGCAATATTGCGACGCAATATACATGCATCGCTAATTTTAAAAATATTTTTTAAAAATATTTGCGATGAAAAACCTCATCGCAATTGAGTCGCTAATTAATTAATTTATTTTTAAAAAAAATAATTAGCGACGCATTAGCGACTTAAATTGCATCGCTAATTTTCTAAATTATTATTATTAAATATTACGATACATTTAGTTGCATCGTAATATTTAATAATAATATATTTTAGATATATTAGCGATGCAATTTCAGTCGCTAATGCATCGCTAATAAATTTTTTAAAAAAATATTGCGACGCCAGGTCATTGCATCGTAATATTTAATAATAATATTTTAAAAATATTAGCGATGCAATTTTAGTGGCTAATGTGTCACTAATTAATTTTTTTTAAATAAAATATTAAAAATTAAAATGGTTAATACAATTTCGTTACATTTAAATATTGATCGAAACATTCTTCACTCATATTGATCCAAACAATAATCATTCAATTTCCAAAAATAATTAATATATTAAAATTTTGAAGTTTTCATGTACAAAATATAAAAAGTAAAAAAAAATACATCAAGAATCCGCGTGATCATGTGAAGGTTGGAAACCCTGCGACATGCGGCTAACCATATCCTGCAACTGATGCATCTGATCCCGCACATCTGCAAGCTCCTGCTGATGGCCTCGCATACGCTACTCGAACTCCTGCCGAACTTCCTACCAAACCTTCTGACGAACGTCCTGCCGAACCTCCTCCGTAATAGATCTCCAAATGTCATCTAAACGCTTGGCAGGAATATCACCAGAATATCGCAAGCTGGAGGCCTGATTGGAAAAATATGCAGAAGCTCTAGTGCCGAGACCATAGACCCTGCGGTCTCGCGCTGGGCACCAACAGCCTCCAAAAACACACGTCGACTCTCCTCTGCTGAGAGTTCGACGGGCGTCTCCCCATCAGTGGAGTCGACCTGCGATGCCTGGGAGCGAAGCTCCTCGACTCGTATCATTGAATTATAAAATCAACAATAAATGAATCAATAAATTTCTCTAAATAAAATTTTAGAAATTAAACAGATACTACATAAAGCTAATTTCTTACCGCAACCTCCAGTGATCGCGTATCGACCCAGGAACCGTCCCTCCTGGTGTGTGTCACCCTGAATAGACGAAACTTACCAGGATCTCCACCCTCCTGCTCAGACTATAACAATAAAAAAATTGATATTAATGTAAATATTTATAAATAACTAAATTAGTAATTAAATTATTTATGTTTTCTTACCATACGGCGTCTGTGCTCCTGAATCGAAATGGAGCCCGAAGTGTAGCAGGAGAGACCCGTGTCAGGACCGCCCCTCTCGGATCGGCGGTTCGTGCTGGCTGATGCGGACCTCCTGCACTAGCCATCGGACTGCCAGGCCTGCTGCCACTCATGCCAAATACCCTCTGGCACATGCACATGACGGTGATCTGATGACCTCCAATGATGAAGCATGTCGAAGTATCGGCGTCCCGTAAGAGCCTCCCATGCTGCCCTAATGGCATCATGGCTGGTAGGGTCCCACGTAAACTTTTTCTACATTAAAATAAATAGTTAGTTTCAGAATTTATTAAGATTAAAAAATTTTATATCAGTGATAAATTATATTTAATAAGTTTACCTGAAACTCAGAAAAATAAAACTCCCTCATGGCTGCAGATACGTGGCACCAATCGTAGCCACTAGGATCTGAACGCCTCTGAAATACGGAGCTGATGTGGCTCGATACATGATGCTGCTCAATAAATCTGTTAAAAAATGCATGTTTATAAGAAATTGACTTAAAAATATAAACATATATTTTTAATTAGTATATACTTACAGCCCCTGAGCATTCAGTCGAAGTACGGTGCGGCCGATGGTGGAAGAACTCTCGGAGGTATGTGCCGATCGGCTGGATGGTAATACCAATGCAGGATCACCGCCGACTGGTGGAGAGATCAAAGGCTGTGCGATGTATGAAGATCCAAACTCTCCATCTCCAAAGCTCATGTGATCTAATGCAGCAGGGCTACGTCCTGCTCACTCCGTATGTCGTCGGTAGATCTATCTCTGCCCATCATACTGAAAATACTAAAGATTCATGCAATTAAATTACGATTAATGATTGACTATGTAAAAATTTAACACTTATAAAATAAAGTTAAATTTAAAAAAACCTCTATGTTTAATCGGTGTCATTTGTTTCATGAAATGTTGGTTCAACATCCGATGTCGTATGGGACTACGATTCAGTTTCATTATCATCGGAAGGAAACCGAACATTTGCATCATAATTTCTTGGACATCACCATTTGGATCTCTAAGTGATGTTTCAGGAGCCCTTGTGTCGTCCTCAATTGCATGCATTTCCATCTCATCCTCTTGAAATGCAGGGCACTCGGCTGATTGACTTGATGAACCTCATCTAATATGATTATCGAACGTAGGACGATTTTAGAAACAGCCCACCAATCTCGCTTGTCGTTGCGCGAACTTGGATATCTGCAGTAAAACACTTGCTGAGCTTGGGATGCAAGGATGAATGGTTCATATTTCTGCAATCTTCGTTGATGGTTCACTTCAACCAAATTGTAGTCGTTATGAACCCTTTTGCCCATAGGAACTGTCGGATCGAACCAATCGCAACGAAACAATACGGTTCGTTTCATAGGCCAACCGGGATATTCAACTTCAACCACCTCTACTAACTTTTCGTAATAATCCTGCATATTTGCTCCAACACTTTCTCCTTTAACACACACGCTCCAGTTCTGCGTGCCTCTTGAAGCTACTAATCGTTCAATCTGAAATTTGTACCCATTAACAAAATAGCCAGTAAAAGTTGTTACGGTCTTCAATGACCATTGCGATAGACATTTAATGAAAATATTATCGGTTGTGGACCATGGACCGTTTACCTATAAATTAATAAGCTATTCACAACTAATTCAAAAATAAAAACCATTATTGAAATTGATTGAGTGATACTACTCACAAATTCATAAAACTAGTAAGCAAACTCCGTTTCTAACTCTGCCCAATTACAACTTGACTGATGTCAGGATTCATCTGTCATTGTCTATCACAATACATCCTTATGGGATGATAAGGATTAAAACTTATGTTAGCAATTAAATATTATGGTATACTGTAATTTAAATTAGAAGTTCCAATTAAGCATTGAAGTATATACTTACTCAATATATGGATCGACTTCTCTATAGTTCATTAGGATGTAATAATGTGCTGCATTATACTCCATATCGCTAAGATTTCTTGACTTCTGCCCTCCAAATGAACGGCTGATACCTTTAAAAATTGATATTCTACCATCATTAGGTTCTCCTTCGTCCACACATACGTCATCGTTATGACCAAGATTTTGGCTCCTTGTGTGGATGTGACCCTCAAAGTAATGCGAGGCAAAAGCTGAAACTTCTTCGACCAAGTGTGCATTGCATATAGAACCTTCAACCCTTGCCTTATTACGCACATTATTTTTAAACTTCTTAAGGTACCTATATGTAAAATTGAGACAAAAAAATTAACCAATTTTCTCGCAATGAAATAATATTTGAAATGTCAACATGTCTTAATGATGTATATATTTACCTCTCGAAAGGATACATCCAGCGATACTGCACGGGACCAGCTATGCTCGCTTCGTATGGCAAGTGAACCGGTAAATGCTCCATTGAGTCAAAAAAATTGGGAAGAAATATTCGCTCCAGCTTGCAAAAAATAATTAGAATTTCTCCTCAAGCCTTGCCATGGATGCAGAAGTAATGACTACGGTAGATAACTCCTTGAAGAACAAGCTGAGCTCCATCAATGCCTTCTAGACATGTTGCGGAAGCAACTCATGAAAAGCTATAGGCAATAATCGTTGCATGAAAATATGGCAGTCGTGACTCTTCATGCCAAACAACTTGAGCTTATGCATGTCCACACACCTACCGATATTTGAGGCATAACCATCTAGAAATTTTAACCCTCTAAGCCAGTTACATAAAACTTCTCGTGAATTTCTGTCAAGAGTGTAACAGGCTTTAGGATAGGTCCATCGGCACTCCGCCTCAAATCACCTCTTCTGCAATGCTGATCAAGTTCTTCTCTTGACTTTGCAGTGTCTTTAGTTTTTCCCAGGATATTTAGCACCGTGTTAAATATGTTATCAAAGAAATTTTTTCGATATGCATAACATCCAAATTGTGCCGGATGAGATTTGTGCTCCAATAAGGCAAATTCCAAAATATACTCCGCTTCTTTCAGTTATATTCTTTACATATACGGCTATTTATTCTATCTGCATCCAGTTTCCAAGTATACCTCAACCCCAAATGCTCTATAGTATCAAATATATTCATGCAGAACCTAACCGGTTCGGCGAATTTTGTGACTGCTTTGTTCTTTCGGAAGGCGATCAAGTTACGCCTGTAAGGATGATTTGGGGGCAAGAATTTTCTATGATTATCAAATCATGACAGTTTACCACTCTTCTGCAATGTAAATGCATCCGAATCATACATGCAATAAGGGCATGCCAGACGTCCAGCAGTGCTCCAACCAGACAATATTGCATATGCCGGGAAGTCACTTATTGTCCACATCAAAGCAGCTCTCATGATGAAATTCTGTTTCATAGAAATATCGTAGGCTACGACTCCTATTTCCCACAACATTTTCAATTCGGCCACCAACGATTACAGGAAGACATCAATCTTTTCCTTTGGATTTGATGGTCCTGGAACCAAAACTATCAAAAACATTGCAGTATCTTTCATGCACTTCCATGGAGGAAGGTTATATACAGTCAGTATCATAGGCCAACATGAATACTGTTGCCCCACTTGACCGAATGGTTGGAAGCCATCGGTACAAAGACCTAATCTCACATTCCTTATATCTTCAGCAAAATCAGGATGATTTTCATTGAAATGCTTCCAAGCTTTTGAATCTGATGGATGCCGCATTTCATCCTCTTTGGATTCATGTTCGGCATGCCATCTCATATCAGCAGCTGTAGCCTCAGATCTGTATAATCTCTGTAGGCGTTGAGTAAGAGTAAAGTAATGCATCCTCTTGTAAGGAACTCTTTTTCTTCT
Source organism: Calamus simplicifolius (assembly GCA_900491605.1). NCBI lineage: Eukaryota > Viridiplantae > Streptophyta > Magnoliopsida > Arecales > Arecaceae > Calamus > Calamus simplicifolius. The sequence continues at coordinate 94,030 of UESW01001763.1, read as the reverse complement.
ACTTGTACTAGCTCCCCCTTCGCCATTTTTGTACCTCGATTGCCCATAAATCTTACACCATCTCAGCTCTGAGTCTTCACCCCAATATATCATACAATTGTTCAAGCAACAATCGATCTTATTAATCAGGAGCCCAAGCCCATGCAACAACTTCTTCGTTGAGTAAAAACTGTCTGCTACAACATTATCAGTTGGCAAAATTTTCTTGATTAACCCAGCTACAGAATTAAATGCATTTTCTGATAATCGATGTTCTGCCTTAATATTCAACAACCGAGCAGCTGTAGACAACTGGGAATGACCCTCACAACCAGGATACAATTCTTGATTTGCAGCATGCAACATATCATAAAATTATTGTGTATCTGGATTTGGTTCTTCCATAAATGTATTCTGATTGAATTCATTACCCGATGCATTCATCACCATTTCTTCATATGTGTTTAAATTCACAAATGGTTCATCTTCCGGAATTAACACTTGTTGGCTTGTAACAGCTACCGGAATTTTCTCTGGTTCACCATGACAGTACCAAACATCGTAATCAGGAACAAACCCCTTTTTACACAAATGCACCTTAACAATTTCAATATCTCTGTAGGCTTTATTCTGACACCTGTGGAAGTTGCATGGGCACCTAATCCTAGGCCCATCCATCCATTCAGGTTGGCTACATGTAAATGCGATAAATTCTTCCAATCCATTAAGAAAATCTGGATTAAGCAAGCCATCTTTATCCTTGCATACATCCATGAGCGAGCCCCGCTCATTTTTGACCGACTTATACAGTTTCTGGTATACCATTAAAGGAAACCACAATATAAAACTATATTAGCATTAGTACATATATAACTAAATTATTTCTTTTACTCAACTAAGGTAAATAACAACTACTTAAATCATTTATAACTAAACCAATTTTCTTTTACACAACTAAGGTCCCTACCCTGCAAGGCCGGGCCACGGCTACGATCCTTGCCACGTGCTAGCAAGGATCTAGGCACAGGTTCATACTAGGCATAATGCTAGGGATTGGGTTTGGGCCGGGCCGCAATGCGGTCCGTTCAATCATCGGACTTCACAAGCAATCAAGTGTCCTAAATTAATTCCACCTTCACTCCATGTTTAAAAGGTAAGGCCCTATCCCATTCAAGAATATTTTTTGTGATATGTTATTCTGCTATTAATTATCATCGATAGTTTACGTTAAAATTTCAGCAGCATTTCCCTATATGTTCTCCTAAATGTGTGGCATATATGCCATACCAGGAGAACACATGAGCAAATACAAACCGCAATCTCAACCAACGATGATTAATAGCAGACTAACATATCGTAAAAAATATTCTCAAACTGTCCACCATGACAATTTGAGGATTTGCAAGACTAAGTCTTATAAATTCTCAAATGGGTCTAAAGGTTATAGTGCTGTGATTAATAATATGTAAATCCGAAGATAATCGAACTTATGCTTGTTATTCATAAATTCTTGTCAATTATACATATATAGGAATAGTGTTCTATATATAACTGACTTCTTAAGATTATTATGTCCAATATAAATGTTTGTGAAGTCTAAAATATAAATCATTGAACCTGCTAATTGTTGCTGAAAATTAAATAAAACTACAACAAGACTTTCATTCTAGCATTACATAATTTAATGCATCATTCAATTTGAAGCAGAATGTAAATAATCAAGACATAACAATTGTAAATAACTACAAATGCACATATATTATTGCATAAACAGCTTTAAAGAAACCCTAATAATAGAATTAGATCTTTTTTAACCCTTAACTAAGAGTGACAATAGTAGTCTAAAACATGTTATTGGATATGAAACATAAACATAATAATATTTTTTTAATTAAATAATGATGATCATTAATAATCTAAATCATTGAATATGATGTTACTATTTCTAAACATTTATACATAAAAAAATTATAAGATTTAGATACTTTTAACCGCATTAAGTGATCAAAAAATGGATTGTTTAAATTAATAACATCAATTTTTCTAACTTGATGCATAGCTGAACATTTTAATTCAAATTCTACATCTAATGGCCGTGGCCTCACGAAAATGGGAGGGCGGGGGGGTGGGGGAAAAACTCCACCACCCCAAAAAAAAATTTAAATGGTGGCCTGAGACGACGGCCACGGCCGCCGCCGTGGCCGTGGCCTCATGGAAACAGGAGGGCGGGGGGGTGGGGGAAAAACCCCATCACCCAAAAAAAAAAAAAATTTAAACGGTGGCCTGGCCACCGCCGGCCACGGCGGAGGCCATGGCCGTCATCTACGGCCACGGCCGGCCGTGGCCTGAGACGACGGCCATGGCCGCCGCCGTGGCCGTGGCCTTACGGAAACGGGAGGGCGGGGGGGCGGGGGAAAACCCAGCACCCCAAAAAAAAAAATTTTAACGGTGGCCTGGCCACCGTGGCCATCGTCTACGGCCACGGCCGACTGTGGCCTAAGATGACGGCCGCCGCCATGGCCGTGGCCTCACGGAAACGGGAGGGCGGGGGGGGGGGGGGGGGGGGGGGCTTACCTCGCTGGGGGAGGGGGGGGCTACCGCGGTGGCTCCTAATGCCGGGGGAGAGGGCGGGGGGAGGCGGAGGAGGGGGATGGCGCGGATTAGGGTTAGAAGAGGAAGAAGAAGAGGCCGGGGGACGGGCGCGACTCAGATTATATACTAGGGTTTAGCGACGCAATTTTGCATCGCTAAACCCTCGCTATTTTTTTGTAAAATTTATTATGGATTAGCGATGCAATTATGCGTCGCTAATCTGTCGCTAATTTATCTTTTTTATTATTTTCTGGGAAACTTAGCGATGCAAATAATAGCGTCGCAAATGAGTTGCTAATTTGGCAGCATTGACCGCGGGAAATTTTTTTTTATTTTCAGGAAAATTGCATCGCTAATGCGTCGCAATTTTTTTATTTGATAATTATATTTGATAAAAATTATTTTTTCTAAAAATAACTGCGACACATATGGTTTCATTGCAATATTTTATTTTTAAATTTTGTATAACATTTATTTAAAAAAAAACTTCATGACGCAATAGATGCATCGCAAAGTTAATAATTATTTTTTTTAATTTTTTGGTTTATTGCGTCGCTAATGCGTCGCTATTTAACGTAATTCAATTTTTTAAAACTTAGCGACGCAATGATTTGCGTCGCAATATTTTTATTTTATAATTATATTTGATAAAAATTATTTTTTCTTAAAATAATTGCGACGCATATGGTTGCGTCGCAATGCTTTATTTTTAATTTTTTTTATAACATTTATTTTTTTAAAAAATATTGCGACGCAATAGATGCATCACAAAATTAAAATTTATTTTTTAAAATTTTCTAGTTTATTGCATCGCTAATGCGTCGCTATTTAACATAATTTATTTTTTAAAAAAAATATTTGTGATGCACAGATTTGCGTCGTAATATTTCTATTTGATAATTATATTTGATGAAAATTACTTTTTCTTAAAATCATTGCAATGCATATGGTTGCATCGCAAAGTTTTATTTATAATTTTTTATAATTTTTTTTAAAAAATATTACGATGCAAAATATGCATCGCAAAATTAAAATTATTTTTTTAATTTTCTGATTTATTGTGTCGCTAATGCGTCGCTATTTAACATAATTTATTGGATCGATCCGATCGGCGATGATCCGATGGTTGTGATCGATCCAAGCCCTGATCCCGATCAGCGATGACCGATCTTGGGCCGTTGCGATCAGTCCGATCGGTGACAATCTGACGATTGCAATCGATCCAAGCCCTGATCCCGATTGACAACGACCAATCTCTGATCATCGTGATCGGTTCGATCGGCGACGATCCAACGGTTGCGATCGATCCAAGCCGTGATCCCGATCGGCGGTGATCCGACGGTTGCGATCGATCCAAACCCTGATCCCGATCGGCGATGACCGATTTTGGGCCATTGCGATCGATCCGATCGGCGACAATTCGATGGTTACGATCGATCCAAGCCCTGATCCCGATCGACGATGATCGATCTTCGACCATCGCAATCGGTCCGATCGGCAACGATCTGAGTTGCAATCAATCCAAGCCATGATCCCGATCAGCGATGATCGATCTTGGACTATCATGATCAATCTGATCGGTGATGATCCGACGGTTGCGATCGATCCAAGCCCTGATCCCGATCGGTGATGATCGATCTCGGACCATCGCGATCGATCCAATCGGCGACGATCCGATGGTTCCGATCGATCCAAGCCATGATCCCGGTCGGTGATGACCGATCTCGGATTGTTGCGATCATTCCGATCGGCGATGATCTGACGGTTGCGAACGATCCAAGCCCTCATCCCGATCGGTGACGATCGATCTCCGACCGTTGCGATCAATCCAATCGGCGATGATCCGATGGTTGCGATCGATCCAAGCCATGATCCCGGTCGGCGAAAATCGATCTCGGACCATTGCGATCGGTCCGATCGGTGACGATCCGACGGTTGCGATCGATCCAAGCCCTGATCCCGATCGACGACGATCGATCTTCGACCATCGCGATCGATCCGATCGGTGACGATCCGACGGTTGCGATCGATCCAAGCCCTGATCCCGATTAGCGATGACCGATCTCAGCTGTTACGATCGGTCCGATTAGCGATGACCTGACGGTTGTGATCGATCCAAGCCCTGATCCTGATCGATGATGACCGATCTCCGACCGTCTCGATCGATCTGATCGGCGACGATCCGATGGTTGCGATCGATCCAAGCCGTGATCCCGATCGGTGACGATCGATCTCAGACCATCGCGATCGATCCAATAACGATGATCCGATGGTTGTGATCGATCCAAGCCATGATCCCAATCCATGACGATCGATCTCGGACTGTCACGATCGATCCAATCGGTGACGATCCAATGGTTGCGATCGATCCAAGCCATGATCCCGATTGGCGAAGACCAATCTCGGACCATTGCAATCGGTCCGATCGGCGACGATCCGATGGTTGCGATCGATCCAAGCCCTTATCCCGATCAGCGATGACCGATCTTCGAACGTTGCGATCGATCCGATCGGCGATGATCCGACGGTTGCGATCGATCCAACCTGTGATACCGATCGGCGACGATCGATCTCCGACCATCACTATCGATCCGATCGGCGATGATCTGACGATTGCGATCGATCCAAGCCCTGATCCTGATCGGCGATGACCGATCTCGGATCGTTGCGATCAGTCCGATCAGCGACGATCTGACGGTTGTGATCTATCCAAGCTATGATCCCGATCGGCGACGATCGATCTCGGACCGTCGTGATCGATCCAATCGGTGACAATCCAACGGTTGCGATCGATCCAAGCCGTGATCCCGATCAGTGACGATCGATCTCGGACCGTCGCGATCGATCTGATTGGCAACAATCCGACGGTTGCGATAGATCCAAGCCATGATCCCGATCGGCGACGACTGACCTCAGGCCGTTGCGATCGCTCCAATCGGCAATGATCCGACGGTTGCGATCGATCCAAGCCCTGATCTTGATCAACGACGGCCGATCTTCGACTGTGCGATCGATTCGATCGGCGATCATCCGATGGTTGCGATCGATCCAAGCCATGATCCGATCAGCGACGACCGATCTTGGGCCATTGCGATCGGTCTGATCGGCAACGATCCGATGGTTGCGATCGATCCAAGCCCTGATCCCAATCCGACGATCGATCTTCGATCATTGTGATCGATCCGATCGGCGATGATCGACGGTTGCGATCGATGTGACGATCGATCTTCGATCGTGATCGATCCGATCGGCGATGATCTGGTTGCGATCAATCCAAGCCATGATTCCGATCGCGATGATCAATCTCGGACCATCGCGATCGATCTAATCGGCGATGATCCGACTGTTGCGATCGATCCACGCCGTGATCCCGATCAGCAACGATCGATCTTGGACCATCGCGATCGATCTGATCGGCGATGATCTGACAATTGCGATCAATCCAAGCCATGATCGCGATCAGCGATGACCGATATTGGACCATTGCGATCGGTCTGATTGGCGACGATTCGATGGTTGCGATCGATCCAAGCCCTCATCCCGATCGGCGACGACCGATCTTCGACCGTTGCGATCGATCCGATCGGCGATGATCCGATGGTTGCGATCGATCCAAGCCATGATCCCGATCGGCGATGATCAATCTCGGACCATCATGATCGATCCGATCAGCGACGATCCGATGGTTGCGATCGATCCAAGCCCTGATCCCGATCAGCAACGATCGATCTGGACCGTTGCAATCGGTCCGATCGACGATGATTCGATGGTTGCAATCGATCCAAGCCGTGATCTCGATCAGCGACGATCGATCCAATCGGCAATGATCCGACGGTTGCGATTGATCCAAGCCGTGATCCCGATCAGCGACGATTGATCTCGGACCGTCGCAATCGATCCGATTGGCAACGAACCGATGGTTGCGATCGATCCAAGCCATGATCCCGGTTGGCGACGATCAATCTCAGACCGTTGCGATCGGTCCGATCAGGGACGTACTGATGGTTGCGATCGATCCAAGCCTTGATCCCGATCGGCGATGATCGATCTTCGATCGTCATGATCAATCCGATCAGCACGATCCGATGGTTGCGATCAATCCAAGCCCTGATCTCAATCGGCGATGATGGATCTCGAGCCGTTGTGATCGGTCCGATCGATGATCCGACGGTTGCAATCGATCCAAACCCTGATCCCGATCGACAACGACCGATCTCCGACCATGCGATCGATCCGATCGGTGATGATTCGACAGTTGCGATCGATCCAAGTTGTGATCTCGATCGGTGATGATCGATCTTAGACCGTCGCGATCGATCCAATCGGGATGATCCGATGGTTGCGATCGATCCAAGCCGTGATCCCGATCAGCGACGATCGATCTCGGACCATCGCAATCGATTCTATTGGCGAAGATCCAACGGTTTTGATGATCCAAGCCATCATCCCGGTCGGCGACGATCGATCTCGGACCGTTGCGATCGGTCCAATCGGCGATGATCCGATGGTTGCGATCGATCCAAGCCCTCATCCCGATCAGCGACGACCGATCTCCGACCATTGTGATCGATCCGATTGGTGACAATCCGACGGTTGCGATCAATCCAAGCCGTAATCCCAATCGGTGACGATCGATCTCGGACCGTCGCGATCGATCCTATCGGTGATGATCCGACGTTTGCGATCGATCCAAGCCCTGATCCCGATCGGCGACGATCGATCTCGACCGTCGCGATCGATCCGATCGGCGACGATTGATCCAATCGGCGACGATCCAACGGTTGCAATCGATCCAAGCCATGATCCTGGTCGCGATGACCAATCTCGGACCATTGCGATCGGTCCGATCGGCGACGATCCGACGGTTGCGATCGATCCAAGCCCTCATCCCGATCAGCGACGACCGATCTCCGACCATTGCGATCGATATGATGGCGACGATCCGATGGTTGTGATCGATCCAAACCATGATCCTGATCGGCGACGATCGATCTCGGACCGTTGCGATCGGTCCGATCGGTGACGATCCAACGGTTGCGATCCATCCAAGCCCTTATCCCGATCGGCGACGACCGATCTCGATCGTCGCGATCGATCCAATCGGCGATGATCCGACGATTGCAATCGATTCAAGCCCTGATCCCGATCGGCGATGACCGATCTCGAGCCATTGCGATCGGTCCAATCGGCGATGATCTAATGGTTGTGATCGATCCAAGCCCTGATCCCGATCGACGATGACCGATCTCGACCATCGTGATCGATCCAATCGGTGACGATCCGATGGTTGCGATTGATCCAAGCCGTGATCCTGATCGGCGATGATCAATCTTGGATCATCGCGATCAATCAATCGGCGACGATCCGATGGTTGCGATCGATCAAGCCATGGTCTCGATCAGCGACGATCGATCTCGGACCATCGCGATCGATTCGATCGGCGACGATTCGACGGTTGCGATCGATCCAAGCCATGATCCCGATTGGCGACGAACGATCTTGGACCGTTGCAATCCATCCGATCGGCAATGATCCGATGATTGCGATCAATCCAAGCCGTCCTCCGATTGGCGATGACCAATCTTGACCATTGCGATCGATCCGATCGGCGACGATCCGACGGTTGCGATCAATCCAAGCCGTGATCCGATCGGCGACGGTCGATCTCGAACCATCGCGATCGATCTGATTGGCGACGATCCGATGGTTGCGATCGATCCAAGCCCTGATCCTGATCGGCAACGACCGATCTTGGACCTTTGCGATCGGTCCGATCGGCGATGATCCGACGGTTGCAATCGATCCAAGCAGTGATCTCGATCGGCGATGATCGATCTTGAACCATCGCGATCAATCCATTCGGTGATGATCCAACGATTGCGATCGATCCAAGCCGTGATCCCGATCAGCGACGATCGATCTCGGACCATCGCGATCGATCCGATCGGCAATAATCTGACGATTGCGATAGATCCAAGCCATGATCCCGATCGGCGATGACCGATCTCAGGCCGTTGCAATCACTCCGATCGGCAACGATCCGACGGTTGCGATCGATCCAAGCCCTGATCTCGATCGGCGACGATCGATCTTCGATCGTCGCTATCGATCTGATCGGCGATGATCTGATGGTTGCGATCGATCCAAGCCCTGATCCTAATTGGCGACGACCGATCTTGGGCTATTGCGATCGGTCGGTCGGATCAGTTGCGATCGATCCAAGCCGATCCGACGGTTGCGATCGATCCAAGCCCTAATCTCGATCGACAACGACTGATCTCTGATCGTTGTGATCGATCCGATCGGCAATGATCTGACGGTTGCGATCGATCCAAACCGTGATCCCGATCGGAGACGATCGATCTTGGACCATCGCGATCAATCCAATCAGCGACGATCTGACGGTTGCGATCGATCCAAGCCGTGATCCCGATGAGCGACGATCGATCTCGGTCTGTGCGATCGATCCGATCGGCGACGATCCAACGGTTGCGATCGATCCAAGCCATGATCTCGTCGGCAACAACTGATCTCGGACTGTTGTGATCGGTCCGATCGGTGATGATCCGATAGTTGCGATCGATCCAAGCCCTCATCCCGATCGGCGACGACCGATCTTCGATCGTTGCGTTCGATCCGATCAGCGATGATCCGACGGTTGCGATCAATCCAAGCCATGATCCGATCGACGACGATCGATCTCGGACCATCGTGATCGATCTGATCGGTGATGATCCGACGGTTGCGATCGATCCAAGCCCTGATCCCGATCGATGACGACTGATCTCGGACCGTTGCGATCGGTCTGATCAGCGACGATCCGATGGTTGCGATCGATCCAAGCCATGATCCCGATTAACGACGATCGATCTCGGACCGTCGCAATCGATCCAATCGGCGATGATCCGACGGTTGCGATCGATCCACGCCGTGATCCGATCAGCGACGATCGATCTTGGACCGTCGTGATCGATCCGATCGGCAACGATCCAACGGTTGCGATCGATCCAAGCCATGATCCCGGTTGGCGATGACCAATCTTGGACCATTGCGATCGGTCCGATCGGCGATGATCCGTCGGTTGTGATCGATCCAAGCCGTAATCCCGATCGGCGACGATCAATCTTGAACCATCGTGATCAATCCAATCGGCGACGATCCGACGGTTGCGATTGATCCAAGCCGTGATCCCGATCAGCGATGATCGATCTTGGACCGTCACGATCGATCCGATCGGCAATAATCCAACGGTTGCAATCGATCCAAGCCATGATCCCGGTTGGCGACGACCGATCTCGGACCGTTGCGATTGGTCCGATCGGGGATGATCCGACGGTTGCGATCGATCCAAGCCGTGATCCCGATCGTTCCTTTTATTTCACTTGCTCAAGGCTCAAGCATTAAATTGCACCAAGTTAAATTATTTTAAAGAAAAAATTTTATCTATTTAGAGTGTGATAAAGGTCCTTAAGCCAAAACAATGATGAGAAAAATTAGAAATTTTAAAGAGCTTGATCGTTATATGTAAACTAATGTATCAGCATCTCAATGATTTTGATATTAGTTATATGTGGCATTAGACTAATCATTGCATGCACTCTCAATTACAAAGGTTTTAAGTTGATTGTATGACTTTTAATGGAGTCCAGAATTAAGAATTTTGAATGCTCAACAAGAAAATATGATTTGCAACTATTAAGAATTAAACCTTCATCTTTTGCATAACAATTTTCTAATGATCTTGTATTGGAAGCTTCTTTTCCATCTTCTATTTGGGAACCTCCTTTCTTTTTAGAGTGCTAAATTATGTTTTTAGTAGTTTTTTAAATCTCATAGCCATTTCATATTTTCTTATTTAATTGTTTGATCATTGTTGAACTCTTAGATTGTTTTGAGATTCTGGTGGTATTTTTAATTGTGAATTGAGTTCCTTTCATGTCTTGAAAAGTATTCCAAGATTTTAATTGCTTATTAGATGTTGTTTATGGATTTAGAAGTTGTTTACTAGGATTGATTTGAGTTAGTTCTATAAATTTGAGTTAGGTTTATAATTATTGCATATATAGTCATTGCATTTATACTAAATTTTTTTTCTAAACCTCATCATAGATGGCTAACCAAGAAAATTTCAAAATAAAAGCTCTCATCATGTTGCAAAGTATATACATCATATGCTAGTTGTACAAGTATTTTATCTTGTAGCTTATCATTTCATGCTACAAAAGCGGAGAAATAGAAATCAACTTCCTTATAATATATGTTTGGAAAGAGAAAAAGTTCAAGAAGAATTGATGAAAAATATTATTGGTAATGAAAGATGTCGTGATATCATCCGAATAGGTCTTAGATCATTTTTAGACTTATGTGCCATATTAGTTAGAGATGGCGGCCTTCGACCAACACAACGAGCATTTGTAGAAGAATAAGTTGCAAAGTTCCTTTATATAATTAGCCATAATGTAAAGAATCATGAAATCTCTTTCTTTTTTTGTCGATCCGGAGAAACTATTAGTCATCATTTTCATAATGTTTTGAGAGCTATAATAGAGTTAGAGGGGACATATATTACAGGTTCCTTCAAAAATACTTAATAGCAATAGATTTTACCCATTTTTTAAGGTAAAAATAATTTGTTAAATTATGTTGCATTAGTTAATTTGTATCATATATATTTAATAAAATTGTTTAATGTCAGGATTGTGTTGGAGCAATTGATGGAACACATATTCGTATGAAAGTTTCTTCTGAAGATGCTCCCAAGAATCGAGGTAGGAAAGAATACCCAACACAAAATGTGTTAGCTGCATGTTCTTTCGATTTGAAATTCACCTATGTCTTGCTTGGTTGGGAAGGCACAACATCTGACTCAAGAATCCTAAAAAATGCATTAGAACGATAATATCTATTTAAAATTCCAGAAGGTAATTTTGGAAAGAAAATTTATTTCATATATAATTTCTTAGAATAATATAATGATGAATAATTTAATGATGAATGTAATTCTTTCTAGAAAAATACTATCTTGTTGATGCTGGATATATGTTGAAGGGAGGACTTATTGCACCTTATAGAGGAAAACGTTATCACTTAAAAGAATACTCAAGAAATCCACCATAGAATGCTTGTGAGTTATTCAACCTTTGACATGTATCTTTATGCAATGCAATTAAAAAGGCATTTGGTATACTTAAAAAAAGATTTCTAATTATAGGGAGCATAACTGACCGCATTATGACATTGAACCCAGAAACAAATTATTTTAGCTTGTTCTATTCTGCATAATTACTTAATGGCTGCAGATCCAAATGAGAACCTTATTGATGAGGTGGACGAGGAACTTACAAATCGAAGCAGTTGTCCAGAGGAACATCATAACAACGTAGATGATGATGTTGATTCAGCTATTGAATAGTTCATTAGGGATTCCATAGCAGTTGATATGTGGATGGATTATATAAGATGATATTATGATATCTTATTTGTATTTTTCTTTGTTGTTTCATAACTTTGTTTAAACTTTGTAATGATGTATATATTCTTGAATTTTGATATATACTCTTTCTAATTGTTTCTTTATATAATACTATTAGAATAAAAAAAAGCCAAAAAGAAAGACATCTGAAGTTGGAGACTAGAAAGGGGGTCGAAACATACTTGCTTGGACACCTGCTATGGATGATATTCTAATTGATGCATTTTTGCACCAACAAAATTAGGGGAATAGAGTTGGTGGAAACTTCACATCACATGCATACAACGATATATTGCAGGAGTTAAAAATACGATTAAGTAATAAGTCATTTGATAAAAAAAGATTAAGAATTGCATAAAGTATATAAAGAGAATTTTTTCTAATTGTTATGACTTATTTAAGAATGGAATGAGTGGTTTTACTTGGAATTCAATACCAAAATGTGAAGCACCGAGCCTAAAGTATGACAAAAGCTAATTGAGGTATGTAATAATGTTAAAGTTTTTTCTTTAATTGATTTCTTTCATAGAATGTAGAACTTCATATTTAAATGCTTTTAAGTCCATTTATATTCTTTTGTTAGGCTAAACCTGAAGCCGCTGAGTGGATGAACAAGTACATTCAAATTATGAAAAGTTGGTGCAACTTTATGGAGAAGATAGGGCTATAGGAGAGTATGCTGAGACGGCAGTTGAAATTAGACAACAAAGAGCTAACCTTGATAAGGAGAATCTTGATAATACTATAGAAGATATTGATCATATGGTATCCCAAAATGAAGTAAATTTAGAAAGTTTTAATGTGTTGGATAACGATGATCAAAATTTCCCTACTCCTGAACCACATTCTCAAGCAACCTCTAATAGAGTAACTAATAGAGATATAGACTAAAAGATATGCTTTATGTTATGTCTTTATATTGTAATGAGAATTCATTTTAAGCAATGTGTGCCATTTACTATATATGTGCATGTGTCTAGTATTTACAAAGAGTATTTGATCTAGTGTGTAGAGTATAGCTTACACACAGAAGACTATATCATCGGTTCTTTGGAATACAAGTTTATTATTCACAGTTTTAGATGGAATTGGACACACCATTAGTAGAACTGTAGTACAAATTTTTAGTAGGTCTATCTTGACTACGGGAATGGTTTATTCTAACTATTTGTGCTAGTACACTTTTGTGTATTGAACAGGACCCAGTTGAGTTAATTATTTTATACTGACTTTATAAAATAATTTAAAACTCATGAATATTATGATTACTTATGCTCTTAATCCGAATTCTATTTCTAGACACGTGTATGTAGTGATTATTGCTTTGATTACACATAGAGTGAGATTCTATATGAGTCAATAAACTCAGTGGGTTGGGCAATAACATTATATATGATGAATATTAATAGTTGAAGGAAACCACGTCCTGATAAATTGGATTGATGATATCCCTTGAGGAAGCTTATAAGTTTTGGTTGTATCAAATCTTGCAAGTGGATTTTGAATCCGATACATCAAATAAGTTAAGTGGATAAGTCTCAAGGATAATAAAAGCTAATTAAATTATATTGTCAGTAATTAAATTTAATTGGTGGATATCTGTAATCTTAACGTGGGGAGATAATAAGTATTTAATATTAAAGGCTCGAAAATATAAATTCGAATATGATTAGGAGTACAATTATAATTCTTTAGTGGAATGAATTGTAATTTACGTAATTGAATCCTAACCCGGGGTAGGATTGGGAGATTTAATTACGTAGGAAGTCCTTTTTATATTAGCCTATTGGTCCCTGTTGTAGCCCTATAAATACCCTCTCAGTTGGTTGCTAGGGTTAAGGTTTTGAGAACGTTTTTGGAGAAAGAAAAACAAGAAACCCTAGGACGGCCAAGAGATCCCACCATCATGTGAGAGAAGGAAGGTATTTTCGGAATACGGCGGAAGGCTAAAAGGTTGAGGTCGAGCAATCGAATCAAAGTGTTCCAAAGTTTAAATATGAAGGTATGATCTTGTACTCATAGATTAGAACGGTAAAAGTTTTTTGTATTACTCATATACGCTATAGCCGTGATCTTGGGTATTCCGCGCACCCCAACAATAACATCATCCAAGAATAAGAAATCTAAGAGTAAAACATTGAAGGATGATGCAGAACTTGAATTTATGAAAGAGGGATTTAAGCAGGTTGCTGAAGCAATTATAAAATTAACAGTAGACTTAATTGAATCAATATTGAAGACTAACCAAAAACTCCCAATTTCTAAGAGGGTGGTCTGGGATCATTTGGTGGAGTTAGGAGTTGAGACACACTAAGTATCAACTGCTTATCTATTTTTAATTCAAAAGCCCGATATATTGAGAGCTCTTCTTAGATGTCCAATTGAACAGCGCAAGGAACTATTACTACACATTGTGTTTTGTTGATATATCATCTTTTAGATGGTTTTGTGGTTTTTATTTTTGATTCATATGACATCTCTTACGTGGTCAAGTGAACTACATTTTCGGTTGATATGTCATTTCCTTTAAGTGATTTTGTTTAAATTCATTTGGATATTATGGTTTGGATGATATGAAATATTAAATCTATAAAAGTTTTGTTGCTATGGTGATAATGTTCATGAAATTAGTTGTTATGCTCATATTTGAAAAATTTACTGCCAAAGAATTTAATTTAGTGCCAAAGGAGATGCACTCTTGCTAAAGACTTTCGGGAGAATGCTATGCATCCTTGTGGAACCCCTTCCTCCACTGATTTGGTGCTAAAGAAAAGCAATGCGGCCTCTTCTATTGCTTTTTAAAGGCAACAATCTTCACAAAGCTGAGATGGCATAATCCAGTGCATCCACAAAGAAGTCTGCATCAAGAGATAGAAATGTTATTAAAAAAATCATTTTAAATCTTTTAATTAGAACACCTATATTGCACTCTAGCAAGCATTAATTAGCAAGTACATGCATCCTCTTTGGTGAAGCACATTGGCGATTTTAGCTATAATCAATGATAATATAAATAAATACACATATCATGTGAAATACAAAGGGATATAATTGTTGTATAACTTTTTTTCTTCTTTTTTCTTTCTTTCCTTCAAATAAAATAATTAATATTACCTTTCTTTTTTTAATATTCTTTTCAAATAAAAGAGAAAGAATAAAAATTATCGTTCTGTTGTTTCTGATAGAGTCGGCTCTCACAGTCCCGGAGTCGACTCTAAGTCTGTGTCGTTTTCGGAGTCGGCTCTGTGATTATGTGTCGACTCTAATGTCTGCAGTCTTACCTTGACATTAGATTCAAACCAGAACTTGATTTTCTCTTGATTTTGATCATCAAATAGACTTATAATCTGAAAAACTTAATCAAAATCATTAGTAACATCAAATGTTATACTCAAATAGTTTTGTTAATCATCAAAATCCTCAATTGGGTCAACACTCTTCAACATTGAACTCCTATTCTTATCTTAAGTGGCTATAGTGTCATCCAAACTACTATTATTTGGATTTGATGTTAATCCTTTATTTGAACTCATAATTTTACCATTTATCATTTATGATCATTATAATTGAGAACCAATCTTTAGCCCAAAGATAATAAAAAAAAGTCCTTATGAGAGGAAACTAATATCAATCATAGGAGTAAGAAATCAAAGAGCAGCTTGCTCCAACTCTTTGGTGGTGAACCAAACTTTAAGGCTGTGTTTGATTCATAAAAGACTATCCCCGGATAAGTGTACAGGATAGCATTTATTCAGAGAATAGCTCAAGGGATAATCACCTTTTTTAAATAACATATTTGCCATTAAGGGATAACTTTAGTTATTTCTGGATTTCCTAGGAATAAGTTTAGGGGATAACCCATGGTTAAACATGGGTTATCCTCTCTGGTTAAACTTTTTCAGAGCTATCCCCTCTAGCTATAGCTTTTGGGGATAAGGAGGAATATCCGGAGGATATCCTTCCTTATCCCCCATATCAAATATAGCCTAAGGATTAACTTCCATGAGTTAACCATCTAACTTTTAGGGACTGTTTGGATGGAAGGAAATGAAGGAGAGGGAAAGAAAAAGAAGGAAAACATCATAAATTATTTTATTTGGGAGGAAGGTGAAAGAAAAAGGGAAGGAATGAGAGTAATCAGTTCCCTTGTTTCTCCCTCAATGAGGATAAATATATTAACTCCCAAATTGAAGGGTAACGTGAGGAAGAAAAAAATTTAAGTTATTTTTTTAAAGATTAATAAAAATATCTCTTCATTCTCTATATTTTTCTCATTCCGACGGTTCATTCCCTAGTCTTCATTCTTTCAGACGCGAGTGCTAGGGTTTCCAAAATAGCAGCAAGGGGAGAAAGAATGCAAGCATCAATGCCGAGAAAGGAAGAAGGAAAAGAAGGCGAGAACATTTTTTGCTATTGCATTAGACTTCAACAATCACTTCTATAATTATTTTTGCTTAAAGAAAATTTAGACAGATCTTTTCAGCTTGTTAAAAGACTAAACTCTAATGGATTTTCTTCTCTTTTGGTTGTGCTAGAAGAGAGAAGCAGTGGATCAAGTTTAAGAGAAAAGCAAACCCATTTTACTACCTCTTCTTCTACTCTTCTTCCCTTGCTCTATTGTCTCTTTTTCTTGGATGATGTTCTAATTGATGCATTTTTGCACCAACAAAATTTGGGGAATAGAGTTGATGGAAACTTCACATCACATGCATACAACAATATATTGCAGGAGTTAAAAATATGATTAAGTAATAAGTCATTTGATAAAGAAAAGATTAAGAATTGCATAAAGTATATAAAGAGAATTTTTTCTATTTGTTATGACTTATTTAAGAATGGAATGAGTGGTTTTGCTTGGATCCAATACCAAAATGTGAAGCATGGAGCCTAAAGTATGACAAAAGCTAATTGAGGTTTGTAATAATGTTAAAGTTTTTTCTTTAATTGATTTCTTTCATAGAATGTAGAACTTCATATTTAAATGCTTTTAATTCCATTTATATTCTTTTGTTAGGCTAAACCTGAAGCCGCTGAGTGGATGAACAAACACATTCCAAATTATAAAAAGTTGGTGCAACTTTATGGAGAAGATAGGGCTACAGGAGAGTATGCTGAGACGACAGCTGAAATTAGACAATAAAGAGCTAACCTTGATGAGGAGAATCTTGATAATACTATAGAAGATATTGATCATATGGTATCCCAAAATGAAGTAAATTTAGAAAGTTTTAATGTGTTGGATAACGATGATCAAAATTTCCCTGCTCCTGAAGCACATTCTCAAGCAACCTCTAATAGAGTAACATCATCTAAGAATAAGAAATCTAAGAGTAAAACATTGAAGGATGATGCAGAACTTGAATTTATGAAAGAGGGATTTAAGCAGGTTGCTGAAGCAATTATAAAATTAACAGTAGACTTAATTGAATCAATATTGAAGACTAACCAAAAACTCCCAATTTCTAAGAGGGAGGTCTGGGATCATTTGGTGGAGTTAGGAGTTGAGACGCACCAAGTATCAACTGCTTATATATTTTTAATTCAAAAGCCCGATATATTGAGAGCTCTTCTTCGATGTCCAATTGAACAGCACAAGGAACTATTACTACACATGTTTTGTTGATATATCATCTTTTAGATGGTTTTGTGGTTTTTATTTTTGATTCATATGACATCTCTTACGTGGTCAAGTGAACTACATTTTCGGTTGATATGTCATTTCCTTTAAGTGATTTTGTTTAAATTCATTTGAATATTATGGTTTGAATGATATGAAATATTAAATCTATCAAAGTTTTGTTGCTATGGTGACAATGTTCATGAAATTAGTTGTTATGATCATATTTGAAAAATTTACCATCAAAGAATTTAATTTACTGCCAAAGGAGATGCACTCTTGCTAAAGACTTTCGGGAGAATGCTATGCATCCTTGTGGAACCCCTTCCTCCACTGATTTGGTGCTGAAGAAAAGCAATGCGGCCTCTTCTATTGCTTTTTAAAGTCAACAATCTTCACAAGATGGCATAATCCAGTGCATCCACAAAGAAGTTTGCATCAAGAGATAGAAATGTTATTAAAAAATCATTTTAAATCTTTTAATTAGAACACCTATATTGCACTCTAGCAAGGATTAATTAGCAAGTACATGCATCCTCTTTGGTGGAGTACATTGGCGATTTTATTATGGAAATAGTTCCATATATAACCCATTGTTTAGCTATAATCAATGATAATATAAATAAATACATATATCATGTGAGGTGCAAAGGGATATAATTGTTGCATAACTTTTTTTCTTCTTTCTCTTTCCTTTTTTTTCAAATAAAATAATTGATATTACTTTTTTTTTTTTTCTATTCTTTTCAAATAAAAGAGAAAGAATAATTTTTTTTTCCTTTTATTTCTTCTTTTTTATTCTCCCCTTCTTTTTCCCTTCGTAGGTCTAAACAAAGCCTTAGTCTCTATGCATAACTTTTCATGGAGCACGCTTGGTTTGTTGAGAGGGTCTAAAGTTTAAAGGGTTGGATGCTAACGCGAGGGCCCGATGTCAAATTCGTCGAAATCAAAACCTGTTCCCTGGCCCTTTTCGCGCGCATGCAAAATTCCTCCCATTTATGGCTTTCCCATCGACTACGCACTGATTTCTCCCCAGGCCTCCAAAATGGAAAGCTAGTAGAAGGGAAAGCCAAGGTAAAAGAGGAGGAGGAGATCTGGAGTCGTTGTTTTCTTCGGCTCCCGGAGAATCCTTCGATGCCGTCTATAAGATCCCCTCTCCCGTTAAGGAGTTGAAAAATTGGGGCTTTTGCGAGGTTTTAAGGGCGAAGAAGCCATCGGAACCCTCCCTAGGCGCAATCTTAGGTCGAGGTCGCGAAGAGCCCAGTGGCGGTGAAGGCGTGAAGCGGTGACAAAGATTGAGAGCCGTGATCGGATGACCTTAGGTTTTTGGGGCTTTTCTTGGGAGAGAAGACGGAGGACATAGACGGGTAGAAAAGCAAGGTTTTTGACAGAAGTGGGCTTTTGGGGGGTTTTTTGGGAAAAATTATTGAAGTGAAGGGAAAAGGAGTGGAAAAGCAGGATTTTTCATGAGATTGAGGTGGGAGGGTGAATCCAGAGACAAGTTGGGTTCTGGGGCTTCCTTGGGTGAGCAGGCCTTTTATTTTGGCTCTTCTTCAGCCAAAAATAAAAATAAAAACAAAGAAAAGGAGTAGAACTGTGAGATTTTATTTATGTTTAAGAGAGGGAGACTAGGACTCTGAGAAAAGTTGGAATGTTGGGTTCTTTCTACGGACAAGAACCATCTCTTTGATCAGTTTTTCAGGACAAGAACAGAGAATAGGTGGAGAAAAATAGGGATTTTGTGTGTTTAGGGGGAGGGAGAAGAAGTAAGAGATAAAGCCAAACCTTTTGGGACCTTTTTTGTAGTGAAGAGAGAAAACCTAGAAGAGAGTCGGAGTGGAGTGGAGTGGAGAGGAGAAGAAAGGAAAGACGATGGGTGATGTTGAGCAGAAGCAAACTTGCATGGAGTGCGCCAGGAAGTGCTTGAATATCCATCGAAAGAAGCCCTCCTCTGTTTCTAATTCTACCCCACTATCCTTCTTTAAGATCATGATTGATGATTTCAGAGAGGTCCTGGTATGATCTTTCCCCACTCTATCTCTTTTACGAACTTTTTTTCTTCTTCTAATATTTTATGAGTTGGTACATCTGAGTGTGACACCCGGTTCATGTGAACCAGCCTTGGTTCAGATAAATCAAACCCTACCTGTTGGTCTTCCCTACCTGTTGGTTTTCCCAGATGGACGTTTCGCTCTAGGTAAAGCGATAAGTCGTAACTCTTAAAACCGAGGTGTCACGCGGGGGATTAAATAGAGGATGGAGGGTGACCTCCCTCCTCCTGCCCGGCGTGCGCGCATTCTTTAGGTAACTTTCGTAACCATGACAGAGATAGAGAGAGGGAGAGAAAGTCTGGTAGAGAGAATGAGAGAGAGAGCCAGATAGAGAGAGAGAGAGAGAGAGCGCCTGAGACAGAGCGGGAGATGAGCCAGTGCCGGCCGAATTCCTTGGTTCAGGCCCGGCGGCGTGCTCGCCGCCTCGCCGGGCCTGAGACTTGGCCAGCGACCCCGCCGGCGCCGGGGGAGCCGTCCGGCGGGGTAGTGGTGGAGAGAGAGAGAGAGAGGGCCAATTGGCCCTTCTCTCTCACGGTGGCGAACCGGCTTCCGCCGGTTGGTTCGGGCCCGGCGGCGTGCTCGCCGCCTCGCCGGGCCCGAGCATCGGCCTGTTGCCTCCACCGGCGCCGGGTGAGCGTCCGGTGGAGGTCCGGCCGGCCAAGGTGGCCGGCCGTGCCGCCGGCACGATTAGAGCCGTGCGGACGGGAAGAAGGAAAAGCATCAAATTCAAATGGAATTAGAGAAATTGGAGAGAATGGATTGTTGGAGGTGGTTGGCGGTGGCGGCAGCCGTCTCCGGTCCGGCCAATGGTGGCCGGACCGCCTCCAAATTGCCGGTGAGACCGCCGGCGTGGTAACAGGCCGCGCGGAGAGAAGGAGAGAGAGGAAGAGAAATTGGGAGAGAGAGGGGAGGAAGGAGGCCAGCCGCGGCGGCGGCCGGCTCCGGCCCGGTCTCCGGTGGCCGGGCCGGACGGAATTAGGCCGGCGGCGGCCCTGGCCGCCGGCCGGAAGCTGTCCCCTGTTTCGGGCGAAACAGGGGAGCGGGGATCAAGTGCTGGAGTGGGCCGGCTGGGCCGGCCTAGTTTGGGCCCTATTGGGTCGTGCGGCGAGAGGTTTTGGGGCTGAGTTTTGGGCCCTGTAACGGCCGAAAAATAGAAAATAAAAATATGGCTAGAATCTGGGTTAATTCTAGTTTCTAAGGATATTTTTACTTCCCCATTTGGGTGAGTATCGAGGGAGTTATGCGAGCCCGAAGTTGGGCCCGTGAGCTGGTCTGGGTGGGGTTTTAAAAAGTCAAATTTATTTCAGATTTCAGTGAATTAATTATGTACATTGATCCTGTAGGTGCCCAGACATCTGATTAGTTGGTTCATCATTGGGATTTGCGTAGGAGGTAAGTAAGACTATTATGCAAAATTTTTAAATTGAATATATATATAGTTGCATGCATTTTTGAAATTATTTGAATTGTCTATATAGCATGGAATTATGGATTTCAAATGATTTGATTTATTCATGCATATGCCAGAAATGTGACTGTATGTATAACATGTTATGTGGCTACATGTATGTTCTAATAGCTGTGCAAACCATTGTGAAATAATGTGAGATACATATGCATGATGTAGTTGCGATGGAAATGTTAAATAGATTTATATGTGTCGCCGCGGTTCTCCTTTACTATGGCCCACACATTGTGGTTGTGTTCTGTTATGATATGGCCTCACACACTGGAGATGTATTCTGTTATGTTATGGCCTCACACACTGGAGATGTATTCTGTTATGTTATGGCCTCACACACTGGAGATGTATTCTGTTATGTTATGGCCCACATATTGTAGACGTGTTCGGTTATGGTTGACCCCACATGTTCTACGATGTGTTCTGTTGAGTTCCTATGGCCACATACATTGATGAGAGTGTGTTCTGTTGATTTCCTATGGCCACATACGTTGATGAGAGTGTGTTCTGTTGAGTTTCTATGGCCACATACATTGAGGATAGTGTGTTCTGTTGAGTTCTTATGGCCACATACATCGAAGATAGTGTGTTCTGTTATGGTATGGCCCCACACACCAATGTGTTCTGTCGAGCTTATATGGCCACACATCTGGAGGATGTGCTCTGATAGAGGTATTGCAGGGCCGTGGGACACATAGGAAATCTATAATTATATAAACAGTGGGTTTGCTAGAATGTATACACTGATGCTTATGGGAGGTTCGAATTATGTTAAGATGCATATGTTGATAGCATGTTAAATACAAATTATGACATGATGATTGATATGATGATTAAATTGTATAATAGGCTTACTTACTGAGTGTAAACTCATATCATTTTTCTAATGTTTTTGTGTCAGAGCCACGGAACTGAAGATGGATAATAGAGATCGGTGGATCTTGTGATAAATAAAATAATGATCCAGTATTTTGCTGTAATTCCAGTATCAATTATGTGTGTAGGGCTTATAGCCCAAACTTTATGGTGTGTAGGGTTTGTAACCCAAAAACTTTAGTATCCAGTTATGAACCTGGTTGGTTTATATATTCTCATATGCATGTTTGAAGATTTTTGTAACGCCTTGCGTGCCCGGCACGCGGCGGGTTGTCACCCTAGCCAATATTTGGGTCTGGGGCGTGACAGCTTAAGTGGTATCAGAGCTTGGGTTATGACCCTAGGGACACAGACATATTGACATGATAACATGTAGAGAACTTANAGAGATTAGAAAGTAGAAAATAAAAAATTATTTTCAGAAAATGAAAATAAAAAATGAAAATGGAAAACATTCTCAAAAATCAAATGTGGTCTAAATTTCATGGAAGTTTAATGCATTTAATATGTCATATTAATGTACTAATATATTGAGCAAAATAGCAAATATCTCTCAATCATACATATGACAATAAAACAAGCATACAAAAACATAAAATTAATTACGTATATCACCTTCCAAAATAACATCAAAGCTCCTAGGTATGCATGAGCATCTTTACTTTCATATATTGTAATATAATTTATGACTTAAAAAAAAAACGCATAATGATTGTTTCTAATCCACTTCAATAACAAAATTTAGACTAATATAACATGAATCCATTAAAACCTTAGGCAAATTGTTGGATTTTAGAAAGCATTATATATATTTACTTGTGAAATAAAATTGTGAAAAATTAAAAAATAGTTTCTGTTAATTTTGGCTAAAACTGGCTAAAACTAGCTGGAACTAACCTATGAATCGAATAAGGTGATTACCCAAAATTGACTTTGCATCTATGATCAAGGATAGATGCTATTATTCTTTGTTTCATTTCTTCTAAAAATGATTTGTTTATTTTTTTGTTGGTCTAAATTTTGACAAAACATTAAATATAAGAAAACTATGTCATGAGAGGCACAAGTCTATGAAACTCTTTTGACATTAAATCCTAGGACTTGCAGGATGTTAGTGAGAATTTTTAGATAATTCCATTGGAAATTGATGCATCAATAAATGCATCAATAATGATTGGATAAAATTGAGAAGAATGTTGTCTCTATTATGCGATCAAGTTATCTATTGATACCCGTTATGTACTGCTAACTTATCTATTGATATCAGTTATGTATTCTGCATATGATTTGCCATGATATGTTTTTGTTGATCTGAGCTAGGATTGACATCTCATGAATATACATGACTTTTTAATTGGACAGCATCCATTTCTTACAAGCCCTTAGCATGGCTAGCGAACCTATAAAAACCCTACATAAGAGATGATGCAGCATTTGTGATAAAAATGATGCTCCATGTTGATTATAATATTGTGAGGCACAATGAAAGCAGGAAGGCACCAAAAGTTGTACTATAAGTATATGTGCTTCCTACCATGCTAGTAGTATAGGTGGAACACCTATGCATTGTTAATGTGTAAACATAATTTCAAAAACTAATGAAGTGGGATGGCATGACTGATATTGTACCATTTGGCATGAGACCGCACCAATACAAGTGCTGGGGTACGGAAACAGTCGTACTACTGTGTGCTAGCCATACTAGTCGATGGTAGTAGCACCATACCGGTGATACCGATTGGTATTGATAGATTTTTAATTTTTTTGAAACAATCAGTTTTGGTATGTACCATCAATGCTGGTATCATGTTGATACTATGTAGTATATAGTATGAAGCTTAACCATATTTATTGATGTGTTGAGTTCTACGTAATGTTTGTATGATAATTAGCAGACTACTTGAAACCATGCAATGCATAAATAACTGTTAATAGAATATCTGATGATGTTAAATATTTATGACTTTTTTAGTAACTAAGTTTATCAGTTTAAAAATGTCTGTGTACTACTATGAAACATCCAAAGTTGTCCAAGTCTACTAAAAAACAAAAGAACAGTAAAAGCAATTGTATAAATTAGTGCGTATTAATATATGTCAATCACTAAATTTTTGAATAAGTTGTATATCATGTAAACCAGTGCAAATGCCTGCGAAGAGTCAGCAAAAATATGCATATACACATCATTTAAGCTTTTACTTTCATCATTGGCTTCCACGGCAAATCAATGACCGGTTCTGTCATTCCTTTTCAACCATAGGAGAAATTTGAAGGAAGAAAGAATCTTTGAACAGATTGGTTCATCCTATCATCATCCTTAAATCAGCCTCTAAGAATGGGTGTCAGTTCCCTAAGGCAACATAGAACCTAAATTGCCAATGATCTCAGTTTAAGCTGATGCAACGAGGGAGCATATCACCGAAGCTTCCTTGCACTTGGAGAGGGACTGGAGGAGAAGGAAGATAACAAGGCCTATCATAGAGAACTGTGTGCATCTTCAACACCAAATTATGAGGCAAAAAAGGAAAAAAAAAAAAGATGTCTCTTTGGTGGATAGTTTGTGATGACTATTATTTCTCTATGAGTAGAAAATTCTCTCCTTTTACAGAAAATAATGGAATAAAAAATACAAGTCTTTTTGTTCCAGTTGTTGCCTCATTTGGTCATGGGCCACGGTCTTGCTGCCTGTACGTTTTCCTATTGATAAAATTTGTCTTTTAGTTGTTTTTGAAGAAGCCTTTCTCTGGCCAGTATCATGGTACTCCCATTGGGATTCTAGTCTGGTTGGGCTTGCACCCTTGCTTGTGATATCCTCTAGTCCAGCATTCATTAGCAACTAGGTCTCATTTCTAAAGGTCATGAATCATTGAAACTGGAAAAGTGGTCAAACTTAGTGAGGAAGATCAGTGTGAGAAGTGAGGCATGAACCCCATGTTGAACAAAACCAAAGAAGATAGAAAATTTATCTGCTCCTCCATCATCTCAGTTACTTGTAAGTCCTTATTACCCTAAAGGTAGCATCATTGAGCGATCATTTGTGTCAACTGAATTTTTCATTAGAGCTGCGTCTCCTTGCTTGGCACTTCATTGTAAGCTTTGCTTCATTGAATAATACTGGTCCTCCGTTCATTACTTCACCTGATGCCTGATTTCTTACTTCATATGCAGGAGTTGCCCCAAACATTGCCGTGCCACATTGGGAAAAAGAGACATGGAATGAGAGTGGTAACCCTCCAGGATCCTTCTATGAGGCTATGGCCAGTTTTGTACCATGAAAGCTTCAAGTTTGTAGGCTTTCTTAGTGGTTGGAAAGATTTTGTGGCAGCAAACAACCTTCAGCAAGGAAATCTGTGTGAGCTTATAGAAGTTGCCGGTGCAAGGGAGCCGACATTTCAAGTGAGGATATCTAAAGTGTCGGGCCAGTCTTAAGTTTATAAGTAATCACCTACTGTATGAACCTGGATTAATCACCTTTCCAAATCAGCACCTATTGATGCTTCTTTATGATATCCTGAAAAACTGTGGTGAGCTGTGTACAAGTATAGTTTGGCAAATTCACCAGTATTATCTGTATGCTTATCTTGCTTAATTACTCCATAGATCTTGCAATTTAAGATGTTTCATACCCTGCCAATTGAAATGCAGTATTTTTCTCAGCCTTGCCATGAATTATCCACCTAGGTGATTATCAAGCATACAAAAGCAGTCCAGGATTCCTCTGCTTTTCCAACATAAATGGACTGGTGAAGGAGTTATTCTGTCAAAAAACCTCATTTGGACTATTCAAAATTGGACTGATTGGATGAATTAAAATCTGACCTGAGTTTTCTAGAGAATGCCATGCGAAGAGAGCGGATATTATCTCGTTCAGGTTGGTGGCATGCAGGCCCTTAAATATGGTTTCATGAAATTGATCTGGTTTGTTAAGAACCCCATTCAACTAAATATGGAAATTAGATTTATTTACTTTAGGTCTTCTTTAAAGATGCATCATGATTGGTGGTGTCATCTGGATTAATATCTGCTTTATTAAAGTGATGGTAATCTCTATGCTGAAAGTCTGAAAATACTGCCTTTTGATCTGTCTACAAAATGTAATTGCTCCAAACATTTGACATGGTTTGCAAGATAATGACATGTGACATCATGCAGTGACTTGTTTTCCTCGCCCCTTCCCCTTTGTATTTGTCCTAGTTGATGAATTCCCCTTTCTGAATGCATATTTAATAAGCATATCATGCTTTGACATTTCTAACATGTGAACGAACCACTCAGGAGAAACTGGCATCTTAGTTACAAGTTTGGATGTGTATCATCACCAATGCAAGCCTTCCAAGCATCCCTTGCCACAGCTTAATCCAGTCTTGGATGCGTACCATCACCAATGCCAGCCTTCCATGGATTATTGTCGTTGCAGCTGGTTCCTTTACCTTTTAACTCGGTTTTATTTTCTTTTTAATTCTTTTCTTTTTCTACTTTACACAGAGAGAGGGGGAGGTGGGCCTTGATATAGTTTGCTAACATAGAAATAATCTCTTTGCACGTATGTGAAATTTTACTTAATTTGAAATAAATCATGTGAAGTGTGCATCCATCTACATAAGATGGGGGTGGGCCTATAGATTTGCAGTAGTTCAAGTTGCCATCTCATCATCTTTCATGGAAATAGTTGACATGACAACATATAGCTTGAGGGAATCAACTGATTTGTGCATCAGATTATCAATCAAGATAGATCGTAAATATCGTATGAAATTTGCAAAGAAGTCTCAAGGTGGAGGTTATCCTATAGATGTTGTACCCCTGCCTACTTGATATGCAAACCATAGTATTGAAATTAGGATTACAAATTGGTTGACACAAAAACATCAAAAAAAACTAATTTGATTTTATGTCAGCAAAATAAATTATGGAAATTATTTTTTATTTTTTGCTCAAAGATTAATAGAGAAACATAGGAAATTTATATTATTTTTATTTATTAAAAAAGTTTATGCTGGAGCCTCTAAAAAAGTCTGATCATATATATTAGATAAAAAAAACATTTTTGTAGTATAATGGAGCAGTTCCTATATGAAAATTACTGAAGATAACAAAATATCAAGGATTAACTCTAAATCTTTATCTTTTGGCAATAATTATAGATGGATTTGCTAAGCATATTAAGTAGAATCAAGATAACATATATTTCAACTTAATTCATGTTTAAATACCCGTGGGCTTCAGCTTTATTTTTCAATTAGACTTGGAAGCTTATACCATTTTTAGGTCGAATTGAATAAAAAAAAATCAAACTAATCCCTAACTTGATCTGAGCTAAGGTAACAACTCAAATTATATAATACTAGTCGCCATTTTAAACATCTTTTTTAATTCATTGGAGGGACCCTTGGTCCTTATTTCATCCCAACAACCCCATCTATTCTCACTTATTGTCACTAGTTTTAGTTTATATTTAAAATTTTTTTAATTATTTTGATGAACTATTATTTATAATATCTTAAGTTATTGATATATATTGAAAACTTATCATTTGTAAAATTAAGTATGATTATTTTTTTATAAAATTAATAAAATTCATAGAAAGAAAATTAATTTGCTGGTCATCTCACAGCCCTCCTATTCTATGAATAGCTGGTGATGCTCTTCTTCTCACACAAAAATAAAAAAATAAAAATAAAATTAAAAATTGTTGATGGCTTGGTCCCCAAGAAATTGACTTGGACCCATGCAGGGCGATAAAAAATAAGAAGCCATCCTAGGCGATAAGCTTCTCTATCATCTAAACCTCCAAAGCAAGCAGAAGCCATGCGGCGAGAGGGACGCCAGCATGGGTTCGTGAGAACCAACATCCTTCTCCCACCACCTTTCAATCCCAAGCCCAAATCCAGAGTCTTGAACCTACTTGACGTCCCTCCGACCAATGGAGTCTCCACCAAGGTGCCGACCAACCTTCACCGGCCGGTGCGGCAAGCCCATGTGTGCCTCCTGCCGCCTGAGGCCTCCATGCATGCAAGTCAAAAGACGAGAGCAAAGGAAACCATAAACTCAAATCATCTGCTATATATGGATTCTGGAGAGAGAAAATTATATGGTTCAATGGAGCATCGGTAACTCGAGTCTTGGACTGCCCTTATGGAGATGATTGGGCCATTGAGAGTGATGGAGATGTGGAATATGTCTCTGATGGGTTGGATCAGGAGAAGAACATGCATGGTGTACGTGGATGGAAGAAAGCTGGCTTGGATTTGTGAGCGATGATGATGGGTTGGATCAGGAGAAGAGCAGGGCGTGGATGGAAGAAAGCTGGCTTGGATTTCTGAGTGATGATGATGGAATGGGCCTGAGTGGGGGGTGGTTAGGGCAGCCATGGAGAAAGAAGATGATGTTGTTGGAGATTGGTTTTTGGTTGGAAAGTATGGGTGTTGATCTAAATGCAGTGTCATGCCAATTTTTGTACGTTTTTTACGTGGAATTTTTGTACGCTTTCGTTGCCGCGGGTCACGCCGAACCCTCCTCCCTCCATACGGCACCTTTTCCTTCTTTCTCTTCCATTCTCTGCTTCTCTTCTTGAAGGTCGGGTAGCGGCCTTTTTATTTCGAATTTTCTTCTTCCTCTTTCTTCGCCTTTTTCCTCTTTAGTCCAATATTCTCTCTCTACTCCTTCCCTCTCTCTAAACCTGGAAATTCGCTCTCTAAGCCTCAATCTCTTTCTGCCATTCTCTCGAAGCATCCTCTCTCTAAATTATTCTTTCTTAAGGCTCCCTCTAGCATTCTATGCAGCCCCACACCCTCTCTAAAACTTTCGCTCTCAACAGCCGCTAGGTTTTGCCAGTAATATTCTTTTGACTGATGCCTTTCAGCCCAGGTGATGCTTGGCTTGGGATAATTTTCTTAGCGACCTGATAGGTAAAAAAAGAAAAGAAAAAGAAAGAATTCTCTCTTTTTATATTATTATTATTAAATTAAAAGGCTGAAAATTAAATAGGCTATATATGAAAATGGAAAGTTAACGTTAGAATTTAAAAATTAGGACTCATTTATTTTTTTAAGAAATTTCAAAAAGGTGATTATCATATTTTATTGATTAATTTAAAATTAATTTGAATAAAATAGGTGTACATAGAAAATTTTAAAAAGTAGAAAATTTTAAACATAATCACTGATATGAATTTTAATATTATATATCTAACCATACTCTTTATTATTGCATAATTATTTATATTGTTATTAATAATCTTATTATCATAAGTTATACTATTATTGGGAGGATTCTCATTAAAATGATAATAATAATAAAGCATGCTCATTATTAATAATTATATCATAAGAAAATGCAAAATAGGATGGATGCAATTCGATTAGTCGCTTGATGCCCCATCATGGGTAGGCGCATGATATCTTTCTATATATGGCTATTGATAGAAGCATGGTATCCCTCTCTTTCTATATTTGGTCGCTAGTAAAAGTGTGGCATTTCTTTTTTTGTGTAGGTGACCAATGGTAAAAAATTAGTAAGATGTTTATAACTATTATTAACGCATAACTCATAAAAGTAATAACAATGCCACATATTTCATAATTCAATCATAATTTGATTGACTGATTTTTTGGCATTCTTTTTACGTGTCTTCATTTTAAAACTTTAAGACATTAAATTCCTTTTACTTGTGGATTGAAAATAAAGACATTGTGACTAGCTAATCCTATTTACCATGTTACATAGAGCCTCCAATGGCATATATCTTTGAGTTATTAAATCATTTTCTAAGGGGTACTCCAAAAAATAATTGCATATTCTGAAATTTTGTTGAAAAATGTTTTAAATAAAATGAAAGATAGCTCACAATCTTTCCTATTCATTATAGTCAAAATAAAATCTTTTACATAGTCCATTAGAGGTGAACTTTGTGTAGTTTATTGGTTTTCTGGATATTAACTAATTAGAATAAAACCTCTGCATTTAGTCTTAAGAGGATACTTTTCTAATAGCTTCTTTGCTGAATTCAGATATCCTAAATTGCCTAGTTAGACTGCTTAATAATTATACTAGGAGGTCCCTTATGAGGGTCCAAGGGGTAAATCAAGAGAGGGAATGAATTGGATTATAAAAAATTAAACACTAACATTTAAAGTAATATAAAGGCAAGTATGTAAAGAGCAAGAGAGTAAATAAGGCAAGATATTTTATAATGGTTCAGTCTCATTGCTTACATCCACTCTCCAAATCTTCTACTTGGGTATTCTACTATCCAATTTTCTTCTCAGATGAAAATCAAACCCTTCTTACACTTTCTCCTTTTCTTTGGGTTAAGGAGTAATCTTCACAAATAAATTTTAATATTTTAATACTCTTTTCTAAGAGAACACTCAAAACAATCATCCAAAGATGTGGATTTTCTAATAAGGCTTTAAACATGGGTTGGATTGCTAAGTGCCCTAAAGGCTTAAGAAAAGCTTTTTCGATGATTTTTCAATAGATTCAAACCCAAAAATGTATATTAAAACTAGCCACCAACCTTCCATTAAATAGAGGAAAGAAAAATGGCTATTGTGGTTCCTAGACAGCTCTTACGATGAAAATATAACCATTAAACTGTTAGAGCTTGGCCAATCAATTACTCGAGCTAGGGCTTGTTGACTGTCTAGCTTAAATAGAGAATGATGATTTTGGCTAATTTAGGGTTTTTCCAAATCCAGATGATCATTTTAGGGTTTAGTCGATGTACATATCTGATTTTAGATTTTTAAGTTATTTTTACATAATCATGATCGAGAAACCAATCTAGACTATTTCTTATTATTATAAAGCCTTGCATACTTAAGGTCCTACTTAGTTTTACAAATGGTTCTTAGGAAAAATAAAATTTATAATTAAGTTTCATTCCTTCGAACCTTGATACATCGGATGAATCTTCAAATATCTATTGTACCACTTTTGATACATGTGCTAATATGAGGCTTGAGCTCTCGTAAGATCAAGTGCATTCTATATGAATACATACCTATCTAAGTCATCATAACTTAAGAATGCTATTAGTAACTTAATCAATATCTTGTTATTATCAAAATATTCATTATTAAACCTTAAGGTTCAATAATTTTCTTCTTTTTGATGATGACAAACTATTGATTTTCAAATTAAAACATAACATGGAATGAGTTAATTAGGATTTTACTTTATACTATTAACATATAAGTTAGTAAAGGTACAAATATTAAGTGCTGAATTTTTTGTAGATAACCCCCCCTCAACCTTTTGCTCTAGCCTATCTAGATGTTTTATTAATTGAAAGATACATCATATTAAAACATCATATTAAAAACCTATTAAAAAATAATATAGAAAACCTAGAGTATCAGAAGAGTATAAATAAAATATAAAAAATATAAAATTTAGATTTTATACAGTTAAGCTCATGTTGATTTGATATGGTATGACTCACTTAACATGAATAGTTATAATTTATTTAATAACTCAATGCAAATAGGCACAATTCACTTAATGCTAATCTATTATTTTATTTTTAATATAAAAATGTATATTTTCTAACATAATACTTAACCATATCAATAATTTATTATAACATTAAATTATTTAAACTAAATAATTTAAGTTTTACTATCTATAATTAATAAACCTAATTGTATAAATAAATCAAAATATAATTAAATGTAAATTAATCAAATCGTAATCATATCATTTTTGAATTGATGGGATATTATGCGATATGAAATAATCATATCATATCATATTCATGAGTTATGACCAATATTGCCATCCCTTCATGTAACAATCTACACAACATCTATTGAAGTTGGACAAAAAAAGATTTCTTGAATTTATCCAAGCCCCATACCGATGGATTGGACTTAGCCCAACATTGAGTCGACCTAGCCATTGTTCTAACTAGCTTGGAGAGAGGAAATTTATTCTCATTCCTTGGATGGAACAAGCAAATGACATTTAAAATAGAGCTAGTTATATACATAAAGAGAGCTCAACAAACTACCAAAAATAAAATTATGACTTTGAAAGCACTCATAGTTGTTTTCATATGAAAAAAAAATCATCAAGTTGTGTGTGTAGAGAAAGAGGGGTGAACTTAACTATATTCAAATATAGTTAAGTTTACATCTATCTATCCTTGGATCCATGCAGTTCATGAATTTTAAAGATGAAAAAAAGTTAAAAAAATAGGGTGGCATCAAAATCCATATGAATCCAACAATGAAGAAAATAATTAGATTTTGGACTTTTCATTCGAATGTAGTCAAAAGTCTATCCTACTCTTTCTCCTTTCCCCCCCTTCTCTCTCTCTCTCCCTCTCTCTATCTCTCTCTCTATCTCTTTCTCTCTCTCTATATATATATATATATATATTTTAAATTTTTTTACAGTAGTGAGGTTCATGTGCTCACCATTGCAAGAGAGGGATGATTTTTGAAGCATAAACTTATAAATACAATCATTTTACAAAATAACTTTAATGCACATTTATTTTTATTTCTAGGTGGATGAATTTACTTCATTATATTTCTCAGCTGCATAAGTGTAATCCAACTATATTTTACTAACATGCTTGAACACACTTTACATTCAAAGGATGACAAAATATTGTAAAAGCTTATAAAATCACTGGTAGGAATCCAGTCATTAAGCTCTCTCTTCAGATCTACTTTACTGGCTTATGATTTGGAACGTGGAAATAAAATCAAAATATTTTCTAAATTAAATAAAATCATAGGAAATTTTGAAGTCTGATTTCTAACTTCTCATTTGTTTTAACTTATCCTTTTTTTTAAATATAATAAATGAAAAGCTTTAATAGCCAAATTTTATGTAATAACTTTTATAATGATGAAATAGAAGGTCCTTTCATAAATGCGGCACCATAAATATTGGTATCTACATGATAAATAAAGATTTTATAGAGTCTCTGCATGGAAACTCATGCCATAAACATTAAAATTATAAATAATAGTCCCTATGTGATGTAGGTTTTCCCTCCTTTTTTTTCAACTTTTATTGAAATTTAATATAATAATATAATAAATTAAAATAAGTAAAGGCTTCAATAAATAAATTGTTATTGAGTATTAAATAATAAACTTTAATGATGGCCAAATATATTAACATTAGTGCCATTAATACTTATTATATATAAAGCAATGAAATTTTAATATTAACCAAGCACATTAATATCATCGTCCATATAATAAATAGAGAAACTCTATAAGCTAAATCTTTATTCACCATAAATTTTGCATAGGAATTTATCCATATTAAAACTCTTGTCATAAATATTGGTATCATTAATACTATCTTTGTCGAGCTTTTCTTTTTTAATTTTAATTTTCATTCATTATTAATAATACAGTAAATTATAATAAATAAAAAGCTTCTAAACTTCCATCCATTATTAAACAATGAATGATGATCAAGTATATTATTAGGAGTGCTATTGGTTTTTGTTCTAAACAAAGCAATGGAATTCAATGATAGTTGAGTATATCAATATCAGCGTCCATCTAATAAATGGAGACTTATGCATAAGTTAAGCCTCTACATTTTATATATAATAGATTTCTTCTCATTATCTTGTTATGTAATAATTCAGTATTTTTGAAAAAAAGCTAGTCACGAAGGTATCATTTAGGTTTATTATGCTTACATGAGTATCCAAGATCTACTTGGTACATGATTGATACGGAATTAAACACATGCTAGCACAAGTTAAGAGTTTAAATTCAAATCCAAAATTAATCAAGTTCAATAATAAATATCATAAGTTTTTCATAAGTATCCAAGGCCTACCTAGGCTATGGACTGGAACTTCTTAGATATTATTTATAATGATTCAAGACTTTAGACAAAAAGACTGGCTAGAAAGGTATTACTTAATAAATAGTAAGAAAAATATAAAAAATAAGAAATTAATCTTTAAGATAATTTCTTCTCTCTTTGTTTTCCTAAAATCATCATATTTTTTTCTGTATAATTAGTGATGCATCTAATACATTTTATGTGCATGTACAAAGGAGAGATATGATCCTTGAGGGTATGCTAATTTGGTTGAAATGAGGGCTGTATCAAATTTGACATTTGGTTAAAATTCTCTTATGCAAACCTTTATTAGGGTTCAAATGTTAAGACTCAATCATAGCTATAATCATACTTATCAAATCTTATCTCAGCTATTATTGATTGATCCTAATTTGCTTGGAATTCCTATTTAAGGTTATATTTGGTGCATTTTTTTTTTTTTATTAGGGTAATGACTTGGCTAATCTTTCTTCACTTCTCAAATTAGATTGTGGTACATCACATAGAACAAAATTACCTTAAACATTCATGCCATCAAATGTAGTTTCCTTTTGACATAATTTGACAAATTTTAGCAATTAACTTTTAACTTAACATCACTCGTCAATTTTTTTGGAAGACCTACTCTGACATTAATTCCCGATTTGTACACCCACATTTACTCACTACACCCACCCATATTTTCTAATCCCTAAATTACCCTCACACCCTTTCACCCCTCAAAATCACTCAGCACACCCACAACCCGCGCCGCCCCCCCCCCCCCGCCCTCCACCATTGAATGGCGAATCCCGGCGGAGCATCTCTCCTCCTTCCTGGCGGATCTCCGGCGAGGTAAGTCTTTTTTTTTTTTTTTTTACTTACCGGCATGCCGGCGGAGCGGGTTGTCCGGCATGGGAGCTCCCATGCCGGCGGCGGCCCGGCATGAGAACGAGGAAGGGAGCCGGCGGGCCGCCGGCTCCCTTCCCGTTAAGCAATTTTTTTTTTTTTTTTTTTGGGCCGCCGGCTCCCTTCCCGTTAAGAAATTTTTTTTTTTTTTTTTTTGTGAGTGCCGGCGGCATTCCCGCCGGGAGCTCCCTCTCCGGCGGGTTGTCCCGGCATGGGAGCTCCCATGCCGGCGGCGGCCCGGCATGAGAACGAGGAAGGGAGCCGGCGGCCCGCCGTCTCCCTTCCCCGTTAAGCAATTAATTTTTTTTTTTTTTTTGTGAGAGCCGGCGGCATTCCCGCCCGGTGCTCCCTCTCCGGCGGGTTATCCGGGGAGGCATGGGAGCTCCCAGATCGTTAACAGTAAATTTATTAACCCACTTGCACATAACACTACTGAATTTTGGTAATTGCACTTATTGGCTTGGCAATTGCACTTATTGGCTTCTCATTCTTGATCAATTTAGTCTTATAATTCATAAATGTAAATCTGAATATTTTGTTCAGTTTCATCATATAACTTGTCTACTTGAATTGCATTTTGATTGACGTATATGCTGATACTCAGTTTCAGATATGGATGCTGGTTCCTCGCGATTTAGACCCACGGCGTCAGCCAGAAGACGTCGTGCCGGTCATGCTGAGGCCGAGGTTCCTGCTGCACCATCGCCCCCTGCTGAGGCCGTAGACGAGGACATGCCCGCTATGGACGTTGAGGGTGAAGCTGTCGGGCCATGTCCAGGAGGTCCAGAGGATGAGTCTGTCCTGAGTAGTTTCAGGACACATATAGCAGCCTCGATCTGGAGGCAACAGGTATTATTTAATTGCTATTGCATTTTACTTTCTTTAATGTATCATTACGATGCTGTGATATAAATTATTAATGGCATTTATATTACAGGAACGGGCTCCACTGAAGTGCATGAACCATGCTGCCAAGGTAGCTGAATGGCAGTGGTGGGAATCAAGGCAACCAAATAGGAAGTTCAGGGCAATCATAGAGCAGTCGGGCCTTATAGATCTAGTGCACTCCTCTTATCGGTTCACCGATAAGATTCTTGTCTCCGGCTTTGTAGAGAGATGGCAGCCCGAGACGAACACCTTCCATCTACCCTGTGGCGAGATGACTATTACATTGGACGATGTAGCCGCCATCTTAGGGATTACTGTCACGGGTTCCTCAGTGTCATGTGAGAGGATGAGCGATCGGGAAGCTGAGGACATCCTTGTTGAGCTATTGGGTGTGTCAGATACAGATGCGCGTCAGGAGGTTTATCTGTACGTGGTCAGTCTGTTAGGTTAGAGTGGCTGAAGAGTCATTTTCACACTGTATCTGATAGAGATAGTCATCACAGGATAGAGTGTGCAGCGCGGGGGTATTTGCTATTTTTGATAGGGTGCACACTCTTTGTTGATAAAAGTGGAACGAGGGTGCCTATAGCTTATCTTGCTCTATTTAGGGATTTGGATAGAGTGAGATCATATTCCTGGGGTGCCGCTGCTTTGACTTTCTTGTACCGTCAGCTGGGGATTGCGTCTAGGGCATCAGTTAGACAGATCAGTGGATACATGACGCTGCTCCAGGCTTGGATTTATGAGCATTTTCCAGATCTCACTCCTCATCCATCCCTTGATTATACTGATGCGAGGCCCCGCGTGCAGCGTTGGCATCCTGGCACTCCATCACGTACCTCGATGGACCATTTAGTTGTTCTTCGTGAGTCATTGGACGTTTTGAGGGCCGATCAGGTATGTACCATGATGTGTCGCTTGTATATTTAAGTTTTTTTAATTTGCTATATATGACCTAGCTGGGTATTGTTTATATGTTGCAGGTCATTTGGGATCCCCATCGTCATCAGCGAGCTGATCGTCCGTTCCTAGACATTGCATTCTTCAGTGGATGCCTAAAGTGTATGGATGTCGTAGAACCCTATCATCCTGAAAGGGTTCTACGACAGTTTGGTCGGATACAGACGATCCCTCGCGCGCCACTAGCCCCTGCGCGAGCCAGTAGAGGACCGACAGCAGGATCGTACCGTATTGCATATGTCTTCTTGGATCAGTTATGGGAGGAGTGGGAGGATCACGTACTGAGCCAACGTCGTAGGAGCCATCCGGTTGTCCGACCATCGGACTGTGTTCCAGGATATATGGATTGGTATTCTCGTATCACGCACTTGGTTGTCCACCCCCCAGAGAGCCGATCCAGCATATATGATCGTGCACGAACTGAAGATGTTGATGTTGATCTTGACGTTTACCGGCGGCGCTGTGAGGATGCCATCAGCATTTGTACCAACACTCTAAATATGGGTCGGGTGGAGATTGCATCATTTGGGACCGACTACATGTACGATGTTATGTCGCATATGGCTGATGTTCTGCAGGGTCAGCACATCTCGACTGTTGAGCCTGATGTGCCTGGACCTAGTCATGCGACACCTGATGTGCCTGGACCCAGTCATGCACGACCTGATGTTCCTGGATCTAGTCGGGCACCCACACAGCAGTATAGGCGTCGACGACGACGGGCTGGGGATTGATTGGGATGGGATTTGTATTACTTTTGCTTGTTACAAAGTCAATATTTTGTTATATGTAACATTCAAAGCAAATGAAATGAAATGAAAGTTTCAATTCCAAATTTTTTGTCTTATTTACAAACATTTCATCCCTTGCCATTCCGTTTCATCCGTGCCATCCCGTGCCGGTACGTGCCGGGCCATCTGGTGCTAACACCGCACAATTATCGCGCAAATCACATTGATTATATCTAAAATATAATGACATTTGTTATTGAAAAATATCAAAGGCCAATCAAAGGCGTGCCGTGCCAATGAAACGCTTGCCGGGCCAATATTACGCCTGGGCCATCAATTGCTACCCCGTGTCATCTGCGCACCAGATGGCTCGGGACCCATATCCTCCTCGACATTCCACTCAACCACAAAGCCCCGTGCCGGCCGTGCCGGCCCGTGCCGGTGGCGTGCCAAATTTTATTAAAGATTTTGAAATAACTCAATAAATCACTCATTTTAAAATTGGTTGAAAATATAATT
Source organism: Calamus simplicifolius (assembly GCA_900491605.1). Lineage (NCBI taxonomy): Eukaryota > Viridiplantae > Streptophyta > Magnoliopsida > Arecales > Arecaceae > Calamus > Calamus simplicifolius. The sequence continues at coordinate 56,169 of UESW01001763.1, read as the reverse complement.
TGAGTACCCTCTTGCCTGCGCACCCGACGGCCCGGGGACCATATCCTCGGACCCATTCCACACAACCAAATAGCCGCGTGCCGAATTAACCTCCGTTCGGTCTGACAGAGCCGAACAGAGGCAAACTGTTCGGCCCTGTGTGGCCGAACAAATTGCCTCTGTTCGGCCCAGTGTGGCCGAACAGAGGCACTTTGTTCGGCCACACAGGGCCGAACACGGTTATTCAGGGTAAAGGCCTGTGTTCGGCCCTGTGTGGCCGAACAAATGCCTCTGTTCGGCCACACTGGGCCGAACAGAGGCAATTTGTTCGGCCACACAGGGCCGAACAGTTTGCCTCTGTTCGGCTCTGTCAGACCGAACGGAGGTTAATTCGGCACGCGGCTATTTGGTTGTGTGGAATGGGTCCGAGGATATGGTCCCCGGGCCGTCGGGTGCGCAGACAAGAGGGTACTCAAATTATATTTTCAACCAATTTTAAAATGAGTGATTTATTGAGTTATTTCAAAATCTTTAATAAAATTTGGCACGCCACCGGCACGGGCCGGCACGGGGCTTTGTGGTTGAGTGGAATGTCGAGGAGGATATGGGTCCCGGGCCATCTGGTGCGCAGATCGACACGGGGCAGCAATTGATGGCCCAGGCGTAATATTGGCCCGGCAAGCGTTTCATTGGCACGGCCCGGCACGGGATGGCACGAATGGAACGGGATGGCACGGGATGGAATGTTTGACATTGATCGAAGTGTATACAAACAATTTACACACATAAGAAGATAAAAAAAATGATATTCAAAACTTTCATTTCATTTCAATTGCATTGAATGTTACATAAACAAAATGTTGACTTTGTAACAACCAATGCACTCTACAACTCAACAGTCTCGCTAAGTATTACATCGGACGATATATTTTCTCTGAACTGTTGAATCCTAGATTCATAAGAATTGGCCCATCCGGAAGCACAAGGTAAATGGTATTTTAACCAGTTGGTTGCTATTGGCGGTACTGGATGACCCGGCAACAAGAAAACCTACAAGAGTAATCAAGTTTAAAAAATCGTCAAGAATAACAGCAATGTCTTAAATTTAATACCTCAACAAAGAGTAATATATTTAATACCTCAACAAAATGGTTGCTATTAACGAAGGCCACTGCAATGTCTTTACGGGATACAAGAGGAAGAGGCACTGATCTGAGCGGTAAGAAAGTCAGACATTGTTGCAAGGAGAGGTGGTACAGGACAACATTGTAGCATGATGCTATAAGATGCCCCATATCTGGCATGGTCATCCACCGGTCATATGGCGGACAATCCTCAAAATATGATAATGCATGAGCGATCTCGTCAACCCTCCCCTCGACAGCATACAATGCGCGATAGTGCTCTATATGACAGTTCAACTCATGTAATAAATCCCTCCTGACACGTGGCCAATCTTCCTCTCCGAAGCCAAGTAAGTCAGCAATTGCTCGAAATCCACAGTTGCCATCAGCTTTGACATCCTTGATGTGCTGGATGAATGCCCTCAACCCGTCTGGAAGTTGATTTATATAGATCATTGGCTTATGTGACCGGATTCGTTGACGAATAACCTACAAATTGTATTGAATGATATGAATTATATAAAATATAACGATAAGCTATATTAAAGAAAAGCTTCGTACCTTCTTCTTTGGCTGCCCCTTCGGCATCTGCATCCTTGGGATCCCTAAAATATTTTGCTGCGAACCAGGTGAATAACTATCCTGTCCAGATAGAACCAACTCAAATGCGGAAGGGTCACGGCGAGTAGAAGTATCAACCTCCAATGAAGCCCGCCCACGTATACCGATCTTCCTTTTCGCAGGTTCTTCAAGAGATGTACTATCAGGACTTGCAATCTCTCTTAATTTCTTTAACATTGCAATTGAGATGCCCCATCTAACTGCTCGAATTTCTCGGCAATTATATTCAACTCTGGTTTACAGGTCAACTTCACACTTTGCACATTTTTAGCAGGCTGCATATCAAGTTTCGTCCAATGAGGATCTATGCAGTCGAGGGGAATAGGCTGACCTTTCATCCTATACCGCAAAATCTCATGAGCACATGGTAAGCCATGTGTGCGTCGAATAGCACACCCACAAGCTGATTCATGAATCTCAGCTGAATTGGCCCGATTCGATTGGGCAAGGATATGATTTAATGCACATATAGATATGAATCCTCGCAGTTCTTTGAATTCAGCAGGCTTAAAGTTGTGTTGCACGACCGTCAAACTCTTCTCGAATGAGGCTTTAATGTCGCTGTGCTGTAGCTCAATCAAACTATTTATTTTTGTCCAAGAAGACTCGAAAGTACCTTGGCTTGAACCAAGCTGTCTTTTAAGCCTTGCATGTGCACTTTCAGCCCTAGTAAAGTAAGAAAATTAGATCAAAGTTATATATCAAAGATAAAAATATAATATATGAATTGCTAAGGGAAATCTTTTTCTTGAAATACCTATTTGTTGTCACATTCCCGTAGTGCCTATAATTGTCCGTCCATGCTGAGACAAATCTTTCCCTGTATTTGCTCAACCAGGTATCTGATACATATCGCAAGGCATCTGGATACGAACTGAAATCTCTCTGAAGTGCACTCCAACGAACATTATAGTCATCTTCTGTGGCTGACAGGACCAGTATATTCCAACTCATTATAAACATATCCCATTTCTCCTTTGTTTCAAATAATCTTTTGCATTGAGCCAGAACATTCCTACTAATATGCCATCTACATAACATATGTGAAGATGTAGGAAATACCCTCTTAATTGCATTCAATAGAGCCAAATCTCTATCTGTGATTATCACCTCAGGCAAAACATCAGCATCCATGACACTGCGCAATCTATCTAATGCCCATGTATAGTTATTTTCCCGCTCAGAGTCCATGTATGCAAAAGCAACAGAAAATGTGAGATTAGTTGATGTCACCCCCACAATCTCTAACAGAGGAAGACGATATCTATTCGTCTTGTATGTGCAATCCATAATCAATACACGAGGAAATGCACGTAACAATCTATACATCCAGGGTGTGCCCAAAACAAGTCACGCACCACGTCAGTACTACCGCAACTCCTATGCCACTCAATATATTTAGCATCGGCTAATTGACCAAGAAGATGTTGCATCTGGATCTCCCTGCTTTCTCTAAAACCTTACACCTCTGGCGTGCATTGTAGATCGTCTTCATTGTCGTAACATTGTGGGCATCTCTTTGCTTCAATGTGGACAATATATCCTTTGGCCGAACCAAAGTTTTCGACATATCCTCTAACAATGAAGTCTCCTCCCTAGATAATCTTCCAGCATATGAGTGTCCCTCGAAATGCTTCGCAGACGGATGATTGTGCACTCCACAAATAACCTCCAAAATCCAATCATCCCCAGTGTCCAATTTCCTTCCTCTTAATAAAAATGGGCATCCACACTTCTTTGTACCACTAGCCCTCTTCTTTGATCCCTTTTCCTTTTCCTTTCCGCTTGTGCATTTGTGCTTACCGCTCCTTTCGCAACCTAACTTGATTCTTGGTTTCCTAACATTGCTTCCCGAATCAGATGTTTTAATTACAATAACTAATCCATTCCTCCTCCCAGCTTCCCGACACCAACTACACAATTCTTCTCTACTCTTGAATATCTACACAATAAATAGTATAATTTAGCAAGTATAGTATACAATTAAAACAAGTCAGCAACAATTGCAATCAAAATTATCTTACTTCGTAAGTTGTAAATTCATTTGTGTAATCCATAACACAATCTGAGCCAATTTTGCTTGATTCGGTTGACGCATCATCCTACAAGGATAAAATATTATGTTAAATTTATATTTGGAACATAATGGTTTCGTTCGGCTGGAATAGATTTGTTCGGCCAGAGCTGGCCGAACGGAATAGTTTTGTTCGGCCAGGGCTGGCCGAACACAAACAATATGTTCGGCATAACCTAGCCGAACAGAATGCATCTGTTCGGCCAGGTTAAGCCGAACATATTGTTTATGTTCGGCCAGCCCTGGCCGAACAAAATTTCCGTTCGGCCCTGGTAGGCCGAACGGAACGCGTTCCGGGAAAAAAAAAAAAGACGATTCAGTTTTAAAAACGAACCTTATCGTACCGTCGCCTTCCCAGATTACTAGTTGCTTCTCCATTGTTGAAATGAGAGCTTTAAACCTTGTCTAGACCCTGATTTCAGAGACAATCGTTGAGAGAGGGAGGAGGAAGGGAGATGGCTGTAGTTTCAGGGGTTTTATCATGTGGGTGTAGATAGAAATAAGCAAGGGTAGAAAAGTAATTACATCTTAGGGTATTTTAGGTATTTTAATTTTTGTAAGCAATAGAACCTGGCAAAATTGTATCCCTACTAATCTATCCTAAGTTGACGTATTTGAGATAACCTAAGATGTAACAACTCAAAATGTTACCCAAAAAGGATAAGCTAAAAAATATCATTTTCTTTTCTTGATCTTATAGGTACTTAAAATCTACCTAGTACATCATTAATATGAAATGGATATATACTAGTCAAGGCTCTCATATATTTCATTCATTTAAATCATGACATTCTCACTAAGCTAAAGGTTTAAATCAAAATCTAATTAAAGCCAATCACAAATATTATGAACCTATAGTATCCTCTAGTCTACATAAGCCCTAGATTGAGTCTCCTATTATAACAATTCAGAACCTTATATGTGAAAAAGTCAACCAAGAAGGCATTATTTAGATGGAAGTGGGTCCGGTTGGATTAGGCCACGCCCTGGCCTGAGCTCGGCTTGAAACTTTTTTGGGCTTTGGGCCTTTTTTTTTTATAGAAGTGCCAAACTTAATTGGACCAACCTACAACAATCCATTTGAGCCATAAATTAAATCGACAGGGTTAACTTTTAGCTTTTAAATGTTTTAATAAAAATAATAAATGTTTAAAATAATTATATTTAGTTACTTTAGAAAATTTGTTATAATATAGAGCTATTCTCACCCAAAATGATAGAAAATTTAGTATAAAATAATTTTAGGTTTGGGTATATATTTGAGCCTGATTAAAGGCTAACGCTTTGCATCTATTTTGAGCTTGGATTAGATCGGGTTTGGATTAGGCCAAGTAATAATCCAAGCCTAAATCTCTTTTTTTTTTTTGGCTCTAATATTAAGTCCAAACCTAGCCCAAATTAGTTCGGACCTAGCTCTTAGCTTGGCTGAACTCAAGCCTATTCGATCTCAGGCCAGCCCACTTTCAGTCATATTTGGACTTCTTTATCTTATGGAAAGGACTTTGTGCATCGAACGTCGTACAATTGCATACATCACGTGTATCAAGGATAATTTCTTTCTTTTGTGCACTGCATGCAGGGCCAATCAGTGCGTACGTGCACTTCTGCATCGCATGCGGTGTAGAAAGACTTTTTCTTATCCTATATAAGTTTCTAAGATTTTTGTGTTGCATAATTTATGCGATAGTAAATACATGTGCGTATAGATTTTCAAGATAACAGTACTATCCTCAGATAGTAAAGTCATCAACCGAAATCAACCAAACTCAATCCATATGACTATATTCATGATCATTGTCAGAACAGCATTCCAACATCCCCAGCCGTTTAAAGTTCGGCCAGCCAAGCTTATTCACTCAACCCCCAGAACAAACCATGGCAAATCAAGACTTAGGCGAGGTTGTGTTAGTTTTGGCAGGGGTAATTGGTGGCGAACATGTTTTGAGTTGCTGTTAATAGAGGGACTTCTTTTTGTTCGTGCCCCCAAAACAAGGACCAATCTTCTAAAGTACTCTATCGTGTAATCTAAGATCAGAATTAATTTACAAAGCATCAAGCATGATTCACTTTCACAAGATGCCACTCCCGCATCCGACTAGTATCGTTTTCGTTGTAAAAGATTGCCTCGTTGGCTTGTATTAAACCACATTGCCACCATCTTAGAACGCCTAGAAGTTATAGAAAGAAATGCCAACCTACGTACGAACCCATAAGAAGGAAAATTTAAGATCTCCATTTAGGCTCTCTGTAACCAAGCCACAAGAAGATGAGAAGAGAAGGATGGCAGCATGGCCTGGTTAGGAGCCCAAGCATTTTGTCACCACCTTTCCATCCAAGACACAATGGCTAGTCAGTCAGTAGCTTCGATGAACCTCCTGGCAAGTGTCCATCGACAAAGAAAATACGTTGCAAAAATCAAAGGGGCATCGGCTGACGGGTATAATGGTCATTTTCGGTTGGGAAGGGAGTAAGAGGTACTGGGAGTTCTATCAGCATCGTTGGAAGGCCGATCACCAAATACCCCAATAATATAACGAAGAGAGAGACTATGCCTTCTATTCTACTCTTTTTTTTAATCTTTTCCTATTACTCATTTCATTCCAGCCAGTAGTGTTTAACATATGCGCAGCTCTGGCCATGTATGATACGTTGAACTTCGTAAATTATCATTGAAATTATTGAGATAATCCAGAATCATTTGTTAACTGGAAGAAAGCCGAGCTATCAAACTTGTTTATAGCACAAAATTAGTTGTCCAAGTCTCTTCTTTTTCCTTTTTACCCAATGGCCGTGGATCATGCCAAGAAAACTCGATCGATGTCAGAAATGATTTCGCTAGCAGGCAGAAATCTTGATCATTGTTGGTCCTTCAGAACAGTTTGGTTACTCTTAACGTGCTACTGATAATGGATACTTCAGATATTTCTTTTCCATTGACAGCATGGTTTCATCTACGATCCAACGTTATAAATACCAAGCCTCATTCAATAATGACACGATTGGAGAAAGAAAAAAATAGAGATATGTTTAGCAAAGAAGGGAAAAAAGAAAAAGGATATACTGATTCATTGACATCTTTCCAACAAGCTTTTAAGTGTTAAGATAATTATTTTTAATGTGGCTGATCCAACGCCGTTAGAGAACCGTGAAGGAAGCTGACAGAGCCCCGCTTCGACCTCCAAGGCCCACCTCGACCTCCGGGTCGGTCACGGCTCATTGCCATCTCGGCGTCGGCTCCGGTCCACCTCGACCTCCGTATCGGTCACGGCCCATTCCCATCTCGGCGTCGGTCTCGGCGTCGGCTCCGGCCCACCTCGACCTTCTGGTCCATCAGCATCCTACCCCGAGACCCCCCGTCGGTCTCGGGGTGCATTCACAGCATCCTACCCCGAGACCCCCCGTCGGTCTCGGAGTGCGGCCACAGCATCCTACCCCGAGACCCCCCGTCGGTCTCGGGGTCCATCCACAGACATCCTACCCCGAGACCCCCCATCGGTCTAGGGGTACTTTCACAACATCCTACCCCGAGACCCCCCGTCGGTCTCGGGGTGCGGTCTCAACATCCTACCCCGAGACCCCCCGTCGGTCTCGGGGTGCACTCACAGTATCGTGCCCCGAGACCCCCCGTCGGTCTCGGGGTCCATCAACATCATCCTACCCCGAGACCCCCCATCGGTCTCGGGGTCCATCCACAGCATCCTACCCCGAGACCCCCGTCGGTCTCGGGGTGCGGCCACAGCATCCTACCCCGAGACCCCCCGTCGGTCTCGGGGTGCACTCACAATATCCTTCCCCGAGACCCCCAGTCGGTCTCGGGGTCCATCAACATCATCCTACCCCGAGAAACCCCATCGGTCTCGGGGTACTTTCACAACATCCTACCCCGAGACCCCTCGTCGGTCTCGGGGTGCAGTCACAGCATCCTACCCCTAGACCCCCCGTCGGTCTCGGGGTGCGGTCACAGCATCCTACCCCGAGACCTCCCGTCGGTCTCGAGGTGCGGTCACAACATCCTACCCCGAGACCCCCCGTCGGTCTCGGGGTGCGGTCTCAACATCCTACCCCGAGACCCCCCGTCGGTCTTGGGGTGCACTCACAGTATCCTGCCCCGAGACCCCCCGTCGGTCTCGGGGTCCATCAACATCATCCTACCCCGAGACCCCCCATCGGTCTTGGGGTACTTTCACAACATCCTACCCCGAGACCCCCCGTCGGTCTCGGGGTCCATCCACAGCATCCTACCCCGAGACCCCCGTCGGTCTCGGTCTCGCGGCCACAGCATCCTACTCCGAGACCCCCCGTCGGTCTCGGGGTGCGGTCACAACAACCTACCCCGAGACGCCCCGTCGGTCTCGGGGTGCGGTCACAGCATCCTACCTCAAGACCCTCCGTCGGTCTCAGGGTGCGGTCTCAACATCCTACCCCGAGACCCCCCGTCGGTCTCGGGGTGCACTCACAGTATCCTGCCCCGAGATCCCCCGTCGGTCTCGGGGTCCATCAACATCATCCTACCCCGAGACCCCCCATCGGTCTCGGGGTCCATCCACAACATTCTACCCCGAGACCCCCCATCGGTCTCAGGGTCCATCCACAGCATCCTACCCCGAGACCCCCCATCGGTCTCGGGGTACTTTCACAACATCCTACCCCGAGACCCGAGACCCCTTTCAGGCTCGGACATTGAACAGTGCCGGTGAACAGTATACCATGCAAGTATTCACCTATAGCTTTCTCTGAAGCTCATTCAAGGGCATGAACAGTGCCATGCGAGCTCTCTATGATTAAATGCTCTACGAGGGATAGACAACCAAAAAGGGGAGACACGCCTGGCAAGCGCCGTAACGATCGGCCATGCCCTGCAGCCACCAACTCTGACAGGACGCGGCCCGCAGCGCGACACGGCACATGGAGGTAAGCTCCACCGTACTGCCATCAATTAATGCTCTGACAAGAGATCACGTCCCAAGCCGACGGATTCCAGGCATCGATAAAAAGGGTAAGAGGGACCTCGACCAGGTAACACGCTCTTGACACCCCTAAACGCTCACAGAGAAGGCTCTTCTCTGGGCCTCTCTCTCTCTCTCTTTCGAGCTTCCTCAAGCTCACGGCTGATGCCCAGACCACTGACTTGAGCATCGGAGGGTCCCCGCCGGAATCTCCGGCCCCCGGGACTTGCTTGCAGGCGCAAGGAGCTCGCTGGAGGAGGCGACCTCACGCTCGAGGCTGGTGATTTGGCGTCATCAGATTGGCGCACCAGGTAGGGGGGGATAAGAGAGATTTCGAATCGGTAATCGACAACTCCTCTTTCCCCGAGCTCTTAAACAATGGTGATGGCCCGTGCGCAAGAGGTCTCCACCAGCTACGCTGGGGGGCAGCGTCAAGCCTTTGGTGGTGATGCACGTCCGGAAGGTCCTCACCAATCACGCCGGGGGGCATCCATGTCACACTGAGCAACAAGGGATCATTCTCTCTGCTCCTCACTCACCACCAACCCCAGCTAGCTATCTTCAGTCAGCAAGTTCAAGCCTTCAGTGCAGCAGTTCATGAGCTGCAGAAGCAAAGCTTTCAAGAAACTGCAGTCTCCTACCCCCCGCTCAAGCTGCCACTCCTCTCATCACTCATCTTCTGAGCCATCTGGGAAAGATTTTAAACCTAAGGTGAAGAAGCGTCTGGACAAACAACACCAACGGCTGGGAGAGCTCACTCAAAGGCTCAACAATCAACCAGAGGCGGACTGCAGCATGGGTCGAAGAATAATTTCCAAAAGGGATGAACTTGAGACATTATTCGTCACCTCAAGGATTTATGGGCATGTCAATTTCTGGTGGTAGTAAACCGAGAGCCAAACCGAGCCTAGGACCTTTTACGGATTTCGTTCTAGCTGCTCTCAAGCTTCTGCACCGAGGGCAATCAATCTCTTCAAAGAAAGAGCTAGGCAAAGGGGCCTCACAGCAACATCTTCTCCTAATCGTCCACCCTCAGTGGACTCTCTCGGCCTCTCGTCTTCAATGACCACCAGCTATCGGGGCTTTCCTCAACAGACTCCAGCTTTGTCCCGGTTTCTAGCTTCTTCCCGGCCAGACATCTTGTCCTGGCCTCCAATGCGAGGGAAGGCCCAAGTAAGGACAACGACACTTCCAATCCGACTAACATGACTCCCTGGGGGGCAGACCACCAGCGAGCGGAAGTGTTCAAATCCACAAAAGGAAAAACATGGGTGCTACAAGAGCTAAGTACATCGCACTTAAGACAGTTCTTTCATTAATACTTAAAAATGTCATACAGGGAAGATCTACCTTGCATCAACATCCAAGGCCAATCTTGCTTTGGCGTACAAAAAGCCCGAGTCCAGCAGGGAAGACCTCGATCGACCCCAAGCGCCAGCACTCTAAGCCCGACCCCGGTCGGCACCAAAGCCCTGGGCCAGCCAGGCATGAAGCCCAGTGTACCACTGGCAGAGCGGTGTACCACCAGCTCTCAGCAACAAAAGCCCGACCCCGGTCGGCACCAAAGCCCTGGGCCAGCCAGCTGGCATGAAGCCCAGTGTACCACTGGCAGAGCGGTGTACCATCGGCTCTTAGCAACAAAAGTCCAGGTCCAGTAGGGATGGCCTCGGCCGGCCCCAAGCGCTGGCACCAAAGCCCTGGGACAGCCAGGCATGAAGCCCGACCCCGGTCGGTACCAAAGCCCTGGGCCAGCCAGGCATGAAGCCCAGTGTACCACTGGCAGAGCGGTGTACCATCGGCTCTCAGCAACAAAAGTCCGGGTCCAGCAGGGATGGCCCCGGCCGGCCCCAAGCGCCGGCTCCAAAGCCCTGGGCCAGCCAGGCATAAAGCCCAGTGTACCACTGGCAGAGCGGTGTACCACCGGCTCTCAGCAACAAAAGCCCGACCCCGGTCGGCACCAAAGCCCTGGGCCAGCCAGGCATGAAGCCCAATGTACCACTGGCAGAGCGGTGTACCACCGGCTCTCAGTAACAAAAGTCCGGGTCCAGCAGGGACGGCCCCGGCCGGCCCCAAGCGCCAGCACCAAAGCCCTGGGCCAGCCAGGCATGAAGCCCAACCCCGGTCGGCATCAAAGCCATGGGCCAGCCAGGCATGAAGCCCAATGTACCACTGGCAGAGCGGTGTACCATCGGCTCTCAGCAACAAAAGTCTGGGTCCAGCAGGGATGGCCCCGGCCGGCCCCAAGCGTCGGCACATGAAGCCCTGCACCAGCCAGGCATGAAGCCCGACACCCGTCGGTACATGAAGCCCGACACCCGTCGGCACCTGAAGCCCTGGGTCAGCCAGGCATGAAGCCCGACTCCCATCGGCACCTGAAGCCCTGCACCAGCCAGGCATGAAGCCCGACACCCGTCGGCACCTGAAGCCCTGCACCAGCCAGGCATGAAGCCCAACACCCGTTGGCACCTGAAGCCCTGCACCAGCCAGGCATGAAGCCCAACACCCGTCGGTACATGAAGCCCGACACCCGTCGGCACATGAAGCCCTGCACCAGCCAGGCATGAAGCCCGACACCCGTCGACACATGAAGCCCTGCACCAGCCAGGCATGAAGCCCGACACTCGTCGGCACCTGAAGCCCTGCACCAGCCAGGCATGAAGCCCTGCACCAGCCAGGCATGAAGCCCGACACCTGTCGGCACCTGAAGCCCTGCACCAGCCAGGCATGAAGCCCTGCACCAGCCAGCATGAAGCTCGACACCCGTCGGCACCTGAAGCCCTGCACCAGCCAGGCATGAAGCTCGACACCCGTCGGCACATGAAGCCCGACACCCATCAGCACATGAAGCCCTGCACCAGCCAGCATGAAGCCCGACATCCGTCGGCACCTGAAGCCCTGCACCAGCCAGGCATAAAGCCCGACACCCGTCGGCACATGAAGCCCGACACCCGACGGCACCTGAAGCCCTGGGTCAGCCAGGCATGAAGCCCGACTCCCGTCGGCACCTGAAGCCCTGCACCAGCCAGGCATGAAGCCCGACACCCGTCGGCACATGAAGCCCTGCATCAGCCAGGCATGAAGCCCGACACCCGTCGGCACCTGAAGCCCTGCACCAGCCAGGCATGAAGCCCGACACCCATCGGCACATGAAGCCCTGCACCAGCTAGGCATGAAGCCCGACACCAGTCGGCACATGAAGCCCCGCACCAGCCAGGCATGAAGCCTTGCATCAGGCGAGGATCAGCTACTTGGGAGGTAACGCCCCTTTCGCCTTGCTGGGGTAGGCCCGCTTCGTCTCAGGGGCGAGGGGGCATCTGATGTGGTTGATCCAATGCCGTTAGAGAACCGTGAAGGAAGCTGACAGAGCCCCGCTTCAACCTTCAAGGCCCACCTCGACCTCTGGGTCGATCACGGCCCATTGCCATCTCGACGTCGGTCTCGGCGTCGGCTCCGGCCCACCTCGACCTCCATGTCGATCACGGCCCATTTTCATCTTGGCATCGGTCTCGGCGTCGGCTCCGGCCCACCTCGACCTCCGTGTCGGTCACAGCCCATTCCCATCTCGGCGTCGGCTCCAGCCCACCTCGACCTCCTGGTCCATCAGCATCCTACCTCGAGACCCCCCGTCGGTCTCGGGGTGCATTCACAGCATCCTACCCCGAGACCCCCTCCGGTCTCGGGGTGCGGCCACAGCATCCAACCCCGAGACCCCCCGCCGGTCTCGGGGTGCGGCCACAACATCCTACCCCGAGACCCCCCGTCAGTCTCGGGGTGCAGTCACAACATCCTACCCCAAGACCCCCTGTCGGTCTCGGGGTCCATCCACAGCATCCTACCCCGAGACCCTCCGTCGGTCTCGAGGTACTTTCACAACATCCTACCCCGAGACCCCCCGTCGGTCTCGGGGTTTGGTCTCAACATCCTACCCCGAGACCCCCCGTCGGTCTCGGGGTGCACTCACAGTATCCTGCCCCGAGACCCCCCGTCGGTCTCGGGGTCCATCAACATCATCCTACCCCGAGACCCCCCATCGGTCTCGGGGTACTTTCACAACATCCTACCCCGAGACCCCCCGTCGGTCTCGGGGTCCATCCATAGCATCCTACCTCGAGACCCCCCGTCGGTCTTGGGGTGCGGCCACAGCATCCTATCTCGAGACCCCCCGTCGGTCTCGGGGTGCGGTCACAACATCCTACCCCGAGACCTTCCGTCGGTCTCGGGGTGCGGTCACAACATCCTTCCCCGAGACCCTCCGTCGGTCTCGGGGTCCATCCACAGCATCCTACCCCGAGACCCCCCATCGGTCTTGGGGTACTTTCACAACATCCTACCCCGAGACCCCCCGTTGGTCTCGGGGTGCGGTCTCAACATCCTACCCCGAGACCCCCCATCGGTCTTGGGGTGCACTCACAGTATCCTGCCCCGAGACCCCCCGTCGGTCTCGGGGTCCATCAACATCATCCTACCCCGAGACCCCCCATCGGTCTCAGGGTACTTTCACAACATCCTACCCCAAGACCCCCCATCGGTCTCGGGGTCCATCCACAGCATCCTACCCCGAGACCCCCTGTCGGTCTCGGGGTGCGGCCACAGCATCCTACCCCGAGACCCCCCGTCGGTCTCGGGGTGCGGCCACATCATCCTACCCCGAGATGCCCCGTCGGTCTCGGGGTGCGGCTACAACATCCTACCCCGAGACCCTCCGTCGGTCTCGGGGTGCGGTCAAAATATCCTACCCTAAGACCTCCCGTCGGTCTCGGAGTGCGGTCTCAACATCCTACCCCGAGACCCCCCATCGGTCTCGGAGTGCACTCACAGTATCCTGCCCCGAGACCCCTCGTCAGTCTCGGGGTCCATCAACATCATCCTACCCCGAGACCCTCCATCGGTCTCGGGGTACTTTCACAACATCCTACCCCGAGACCCCCCGTCGGTCTCGGGGTCCATCCACAGCATCCTACCCCGAGACCGCCCGTCGGTCTCGGGGTGCGGCCACAGCATCCTACCTCGAGACCCCCGTCGGTCTTGGGGTGCGGCCACAGCATCCTACCCCGAGACCCCCCGTCGGTCTCGAGGTGCGGTCACAGCATCCTACCTCGAGACCCCCATCGGTCTCGGGGTGCGGTCTCAACATCCTACCCCGAGACCCCCCGTCGGTCTCGGGGTGCACTCATAGTATCCTGCCCCGAGATCCCCCGTCGGTCTCGGGGTCCATCAACATCATCCTACCCCGAGACCCCCATCGGTCTCGGGGTACTTTCACAACATTCTACCCCGAGACCCCCCGTCGGTCTTGGGGTCCATCCACATCATCCTACCCCGAGACCCCCCTTCGGTCTCGGGGTACTTTCACAACATCCTACCCCGAGACCCGAGATCCCTTTCAGGCTTGGACATTGAACAGTGCCGGTGAACAGTACCATGCAAGTATTCACCCACAGCTTTCTCTGAAGCTCATTCAAGGGCATGAACAGTGCCATGCGAGCTCTCTATGATCAAATGCTCTACGAGGGATAGACAACCAAAAAGGGGGGACACGCCTGGCAAGCGCCGTAACGATCGGCCATGCCCTGCAGCCACCAACTCTGATAGGACGCGGCCCGTAGCGCGACACGGCACATGAGGTAAGCTCCACCGTACTGCCATCAATTAATGCTCTGACAAGAGATCACGTCCCAAGCCGATGGATTTCAGGCATTGATAAAAAGGGTAAGAGGGACCTCGACCAGGTAACACGCTCTTGACACCCCTAAACGCTCACAGAGAAGGCTCTTCTCTGGGCCTCTCTCTCTCTCTTTCGAGCTTTCTCAAGCTCACGCTGATGCCCAGACCACTGACTTGAGCGTCGAAGGGTCCCCGCCGGAATCTTCGGTCCTCGGGACTTGCTTGCAGGCGCGAGGAGCTCGCTGGAGGAGGCGACCGCACGCTCGAGGCTGATGATTTGGCGTCATCAATTTTAATATTAATTTAGTTAAAATAATATAAAATAAAGATAGTTTTCATAATTCATAATTCTAGGTGTGTAGCAATGATTTTAGCAATTATCAGAAATAATAAAATTAAATTTTAATTATTAATATGTAAATGATTAAAATTGATGGGTATAATGAATGTCAAGTTGATGACATGAAGTGTATATCTTCTTAATCAGATGGAGTCTAACAGTAAGAAACAAAAGGATCCAAATATTAAATGGTATTTTAGAAAAATGGGAAAGGACCAACACCATTGGGCATACATTTACTATAGGCTAAAAAATAATGGGTTAACGGATACATGGGCACTTACCGGTTAGGACAAATTAGGACGGAGAAAGTTTATTTTTTTTTGTTTTTTAAATTATTAAATAATGGGTTAACAAATTAATTATAGATTTTAAATTTATTTTTTGTCACTTGGATGTCATGTGTGTTATTACATATGCTGCCATATAGGATAAAAATAAATAATATTTTTTCTATTTAATGGTAGGGGTTAAAGTGATACAAACAGAAAGTTCAAGATTATTTTTATAACTTTTTAAAGTTCAAGGACTAAAGTGACACAACCCCCTAAGTAAAGGGATTAATTATGTAGTTTAGCCAAAAAAATAAAAGAGTGCCATAGCAAAACTCTAAAAAGATAGATTATGATTAGTTTTATCGTATTAGTATTTTTTATATGTCTTATAAAAATACAATAATTTTCTACTGTAATAGTATATAGTATTATAATAATGTTAGTATTTTAATATATCGCATAATTATAATATATTATATTATGTTAAAATTAATATTCAATACATTTTAAATAAAGCTTTTATCTAAAAGCTTTATATTGAAGTTTTGCTTTAGGCCTTTTTTTTCTTTTTGTTTTTCAGGAGAGGTGAGAAAGTTTTTTTCAAAATTTTTATTAAACATTCCAAATCATGCCCAAAAAAAAATGAAATAGGACCTCATAGAAGTAACATGCACTGTCTACGGCCCAAGTATAAAAATGATCAAGTTTCGATGATAAATTGGAAAAACTTTATCTTCATCCTTAAATTTGATGTAGTTTTCAAAAATCCTTCCTATCTCACCTTCATGCTATTTAATCCATCTTAATTCATTAATGCCGAAGCTTAGGTTTTGCCTTCTTCACTGTGATCCATCGGTTCCTGCAAATAAAAGCGGTGCACTGTCTATGGCCAGATGGGAAGAAGATTTATTAGCTTCCGGAACAAACAAGAACACATCCATTTTTCAATACAACTTTTTTATTTTTTATTATTACTAAAAATATTTTTTAATTGATCACCAAAAAATGTTAAAGATCTACTGCACTTGTTTTCTTGAAAACTCTTCTAACAAGAACTTAGGAGCCCCTGCCAATAAAAGCTCAGCCCTACGTCCCAATCTACAGCCAAAATATAGCGAAGGGCTATTATTAACGTCGAGTACAAACGTGTCCCCATCCATTTTCCAGTGCAATTGTCTGGCAATCCCAGCTACATTCATTTGAACATCACGAGCGCTGCCATACTAAAAGCTCTAATATTGTCTGCTTTCCGATAATATACCCACCCCTATTCTCAGCAACAATAACACTTCGTACCCACGATGCTTCCTTGTTCTGTAAATAATTCCAGAGTGAAGAAGGGCTTTAGTTTCTTCGATGGAACACTACGTCACAAAAGCCCGCTTCCGGCACTTTCATTAATAAGATCAGTAAATAAGCTTATGATGTTACCTTCAGCTTTCCGTTGGACTTGTGCATCTCATACAGCAAAGCTAGGCCTTGCTTCGTTTCTTCTGGTATGCACATCAGCTCCAGGCGGGCTATCTATTCATGGGACTCCAATGCCAACGGGAGTCTTCAGCCAAAATTGTCAAGGATGCTATCATGGCACAGGAATCCTATGCAGTTGCATATCCTTGCATCACTAAAAGCCAATACATCTTGCCATTAATTATTGTGCTACTCTTCTTCTTCTTCTTCTTCTTCTTCTTGTGTGTTATCACAGCACTGCATAAAGTACTGTAAACCATGCGGTGGCGTGCCATCCAACCCTGGTCAAGTAATACTTAAAACATAACATCCTGTTCTTGGAAATAAGCTACATACCGTGAGGTCGCTTACCAGGTTCTTGGATGGATTGTCTTCGTCTCATGGTCATTTAGCTTCTACCCTTAAGTCATCCTCAATTTCAAGCGCAAAAGGTTCGGTTTTTTTTTTTTTCCCAAATTTGTGGAAATCTTAGCCTCAAATTTTGTTTTCTGGGCGGAAGATTGGATTTTTATTTTATAATTGACTTCAAATCTTAGCCTCAAATCGCCAGGTGACCTTCGCGAAGCGGCGGAACGGGCTGCTCAAGAAGGCCTACGAGCTCTCCGTGCTCTGCGACGCCGAGGTCGCCCTCGTCATCTTCTCCAACCGCGGGAAGCTCTATGAGTTCTGCAGCAGCTCCAGGTAGTGGACGAGAACTGGGTAAAAGCTTCTTCTTTTATTTATTTATTTTTTGTTTGGACGTTTCGTTCTCTTTCTTGGTCTTGATCTGTTTCCGGTTTTAGATCTCGGGGGAAGGGGCTGAGAAAAGGAAGTCAGATCTGCTGAGAAAAGAAACTAGTGATCTATAAAATTCAGAACTTTCTGGTTTTTGATTATGTTTTTCTTTATTTTTGTTAACACCAAAAAATGAAAATCTTAAGAAAATCTTATTGGTTCATTTGGTGTAAGGTTAACAAAAATAAAGATAAAAATTTATAGAAATAATATTTCTTAATATTTAAATTTTAAGAATATAAATATTTTTCTACAAACTATGTTTGCTTGCATTTGTAGCTAGCAACTTGTTGCCAACACCATCCCACACATCCCAAGTCCCCCTCGATGAGCGAAACGACCTCCGGCCACCTCCCAGTGGCAAAGCCGCTGCCGCCGGCCGTGGACTCAAACGTCATGCTTATTATGGCGGCTTTGATATGTGATCACTTGAGGATCTTGGTCATGACATTGTTTGTATGTGGTGGTGGTGATGAGCTGTAAGGGATCTAATTGTCTTTTGCTATGTCCCTCCCCTTTGTAATTCGTATGGTTTTGGACTCCCGGCCTCTTCTCCTTCATTCTTAAATATTATTAATTTCTACTTTTAAAATTTGGTAATAAAAACTAACTGCAGCATAACCCCATCTTCGACCAATGTGAAGAATTTATTTAAATATAGTCAAAGATCCAAAAGTTGGATTCATAAATATAGTCAAAGAATTTCTTTAACTATAGTCAAAGAATTTCTTTAAATATAGCAACCACCACTATCCAACCAACCAGCGGCAGTCACCGTCTGTTTTGTGAACCATTGAAAAGAAACTCCCCATTTTCAATCCCAGAAATTATAATCTTATTCAGAAAAGTATATAAAGAAACAAAGCCAGGGCCCCAGAATTTGCTTGCCAAGAAGAAATTGTAGTCTCTAATCTTTCCCACCCAAATTAAGCAGCAGATTAGTGGAGAATATGATGTGCGCTTAAGACTTAATCCCTTCTTCAAAGATAAGATAAGATCACGTGCATCAAAGACTAGCTTTTAGATCAACCGGTCAACATTTTATGCATCGCTCCTGTTGTTCCTTAATTAGTTGACTGGTGAATCCAGAAGTCTGAACATCCTCTGCTCCTAAAGACTATCATCTCCTCTTCCTCCATTAAGAACTGACTTGACTTCCAATCTCGAACCAGTCCTCATGATTTGACCATGGCCGAGATGCCTTCCAGCCGTACAGATTTTAAACCCAATTGAAACGAAGACTTCGATATACCGCTCGGGCGGTGGGCCTGGTGGTCAGGGCCTTCTCCATGCCATCAGGTTGGAGCCTGAAACTCTGGTGTTGGAGGGGCTAAGGTCTATCTAAAAACTTCTCTGAACGGGGCCTGAGTTTCAAATCCGGTTCCATATCAATCAAACTAAAGTGGGTATAGTAGCTAAAATACAAAAGTTAGGGATGATTACATCAGAACTTATTTTGAAATTTTCAACTCGAATCTTATTTATATTTCTTTTTATCAACTAAGCGAACTAGCTCACAAAGACTTTTTCAAATACCCTGTTAATGGTTGCTAATGATGATATAATAATCGTCATCAAAGACTTTAAGTATATATTTTTTCGATTAAATGCACTAATTCATAAACACTTTTAATTAAATATATCAATTCATAAAATTTTAATTAAATATGTTTAGTTTAACTAGTATTCCTTCTAAATGTTTGATAAATCAACCGGTCAAAAACTTACAGATATAAAATTTTATATATAATAATCAAAAAAGTAATGATTATTTATTTATCTAGAAAACTTTATGCATGAAATATTAAATAAAAAAGTAATTATTTTTACTCGATTAATAGGGAATGAATTAACAAGAAAACTACACTTCAATCAAACTCTAACTAAATATCAAAGGAGAAAAAATCAAAGGAGATTTTCAAACAATCAAACTCTAACTAATTACTGGACACCAGTGGTTTATGTGTAGGTATGATGGATTTACTAATAAATCTGAAAAATATTGCAAGGAATCAGAAATTATAAAATGCGAATTTCATCAAATTATGGAACAAACTAAATATTTAAAAAATTAAATTGTAAAAGAAAAAAAAAACTTATTAGATATTACAGGAATTCCCGTAGATTAAAGAACCAATGGAAACAAAAAATAGTAATCAAAACCCTGCCGAACAAACAGCACGAGGGCGTTTACTTATAAGAATCAGAAAACTCGTGAACTCCCTTCAACTATATGAGAATCGTTTGGAGAGAGTCATTTGCCTAATTAATACAAGATCAAGAATAGATCAAGAATTATTTTTCACCTAGGCAAAACAAGCAACTTGCTTGCTAGCTGATATCAGGGACCTGCAAAACAAGTCAATAACAAATCCTCTAGTTCATTCCTTTTGCTTTTTTCTTCTCCTTTCATTGTTGCTCTCGTGCACCTGGCAAACAAAAGCCAACGAATTGAAACTTCAATAGGAGCAACAATCTTAATGAATGGCTACATGAGCCACAGAAATATAGTGCATCTGAAAGGCAAGCAGAGAGAGAGAGAGCATACGCTTTTTCTCTTCGCGTTTGTTTCGTTTCCAAGTTTCCGCCAGTCTTCGCGGCTCTCTTTTCTTTAATTTCCACACTCACACAGACCTGGCAGAAGCGCAAGAAAGGGGAAGTACAACAAAGACCCCAACTCTAGACCATGTTGTGTTAGGTCATAAGACCCCAACTCTAGACCATGTTGTGTTAGGTCAACTCACGATTGAAATGGCTGCAGGGACAAGTTGCAGCAGCTTAAGTCTTCGAGCCCCCAGGTCCTCCATGCTTCTCCATCTCCTTCATGAGTTCCTTTATCTCTTCACCCACCCCCTTCCAGGGCCTGGGCTCCTCCCAAGGTCATTCCTCTTCTCATCTCGCTCCTCACCTCATCTTTGTAGACTTTTCTCCTTCCCCATCTGATTCTCTGCACTCAACCTTGAACCAGTATGCCATTCCCCACTCTAGCTTGTACCACAAGAACTCCGCAGCTTCAACACCCACTCCACTCGTTGGTTCTAGATCCTGGTCATCAGGATCCTACTTGGGCCGGGATCGCTCCTCCCTATCCCAATATTTCGCTTTCATCCTTACTATCTTCCCTCTTCCTTTCCTTCTTCATTCTTCTCTCCCTTCCCCTCCACCATTAGACCTCCCTGTCGAGGTATAAATAGGGGAGGTTGAGCCCTTGTAGTTCAACTACTTGCAACTCAAGTTGCATTGCATTTTGAGCTGCAGTGTAGCTCCAACATGGCTTGAAACAGCCCCTTAAGAGTAATGTGACATGGAGCAAAGCAATGGACCAGTAATATACTAGTGATGCTATTAACAACTATAGCATCATCTAGTCATCAAGGGGACATTAGAATGTTTTGACTAGTCATTATGGAACATCAATTGTTATTGAAAATTACTAAGAATTTCCAAAAATGTGCTATGTAAGTCATAACAAAAGACATATTTGTTATATACTGTAACACTTGGGATACCTATATAAGGCATCTCTATGTGTGTGTGTTTTTTTTTTTTGAAATAACATACAATATCAAAGAACACTATAGATAAGATAGAACAACAACAAAACCTTAATCCCAAACTAGTTGGGTTCGGCTACATAAATCTTTTTTCTTTATTATGTTCGATTTAAAATCCTTTTTTTTTTGCAAAATGAAAAAATATTAAATCTTCCTTCATTACTTCTTGTCATTTTATCTTTATGTTTTTTTTTTCTTTCTACATGTATCAAATCACTCCATTGCACTAATGCATTTCTAAATCTATGTTGATACAGATAAGATAAAACCACACCTTTTATAGTAGGCAATCCATAGGAGAACCAAAAACAAGTCTCTTTACATACCTCACACCCAGAACTGCGGAGAGCCTGAAGAGGTTCAACACAATCCTGGCCTATAACAATAAAGCCTGGTCTTCTGTTTTCTTTGGAGCTCACATTGCCAATAGGATTCTTCTTTGATAATTCTTCCAGTTGCTGCTGAAGGATGGGAGAAACACCAGCCTGGAATCCAAAGACAAGTCAAATAAGAAAACACTAACAAAAATCTTGACATATTGAAACTACATATCATTAGAACAGTTGGTAGAGAAGAGAACCTCCACAAATGAAAAGTAAATTCACACATTTTAACTTATTATAATGATATGAGATATTAGAACAATAAGAACTAACTCGGTAAATGATTAATAAACTCCTTTACAAAGAGCAGAATCAAATTTAAGTTGGATGCATAATATAATTAAAATATCAAATACTGAAAAGATATACAAAAAAGAAACTTAGGCCTAACAAATGCCTTTGAAAAGGGATACCTGCAAATAGCAGACGGTCAAAAAGTGCAAAAACAGAGAGACCAAAA
The DNA here is from genome assembly GCA_900491605.1 of Calamus simplicifolius. NCBI lineage: Eukaryota > Viridiplantae > Streptophyta > Magnoliopsida > Arecales > Arecaceae > Calamus > Calamus simplicifolius. The sequence goes on along the minus strand of UESW01001763.1, from coordinate 34,505 downwards.
CTCAGTCCAAAATCCAGTATTAACAGGAGTTCCTTCCAAGGTTTATGCGGAACATTGTTGAACATGGTTGTATCATCTTAATTTATTCATCAACTTATCTTCAAAATCAGTGCAACTTCTAGGCTCACTCTAACAGAGTCTGCCTCAGTTTTTCCTAGTATTCCACTCACAATGGTATTTCCCAACCCTGAACATTATGTTTCCCCAACCATCAGGATGCATCATGATATCAAGCAACTGAGATCAAGTTCTCAAAAAGAACCATGAGAGTTTAGTACATATGAATGATCTGTAAAAAATCACGGCACAAATATGTTATCATTTGACCATTTGGCCAATCATGGTGTGAAATTGCACATAGACATGCATATTCTTTGATTTTTTTCCCTACAAAAAATCTTGTAACCCCCCAGCATTTATTTAAGGACACCTGCCACCTAGAGTTTATTCTGACATTTAGGTTCCCAGAATGATGCTTGGATTCCCGAGTCCTTGAGTGTCTGATGGGTTTCCAATATCCCTGATCCGAGGCATCACCTGGGGGATTAAAAGATATGGTCAGTGACTCCCTCCTGGACCGGGGGACACACTTCGTTCGGTCGCAAGGCCAGGACAACCTTCGCATGAGGAAGAGAAGGTTCGCGCTGGTCTCCAGCAGTGATGGAGAGGAGGAACCGACGCTAGAGGATGCGACGCCGAAAGGGCCGGTGCTTAGGATTTCTGGTAAAGGAAAGCGGAAGAAGTGGCACTACCGGTCCTTTGAATACGAAGGAAATATGATTGAGCTGGAGGATCCGGTGCTCCTGACTCGAAGGATTGGAAGCAGAAGCCTTAGGTTGCGATTATCAAGGACATAACTCAAGAAATGTTGATGCGCCTGCAAGATCGGATGGTACCATTTGAGATTTGCGTACTGAAGTAAGTAAGCCTATTTATAATTTGTAATTTATAAATCATGAATTTATAGTTTACATGTATATTATGAAATAAGGAAAATGAAAGTTTATTTAGATTAATTATTTTAAATGGGATCATGAATCTATATTGAGCATTTATTATGACTATAGTAATTGGTAATATTTTGTAAGAAATAGTTTCTTGGTATATGTGCAAAATATAAATTCTTTGACTTGCAAAATATGTTGGTATTATTGAGATGACTTCATGCAATTGTAAAGATGACATTGAAATAATCTTGTATGTGTCGCCACGGTTTTCATATATTATGGCCACACACATTTGTAAAATGTGTTCTGATTGACGATATATGGCCATACACATCTGTAGGATGTATGGCCACATACATCTGTAGGATGTGTTTCGATTAATTGTGATACAGCCTCACACATTTATGGAATGTGTTCTGATTAATTTGAAGGATCGTGGGACACATAAGAAAACAATGATTACATAAATAGTGGATATGTTACATTGCGCATTTATTATACAATTATGCATAGTTATGAAATAAGACAAAATGAAGTTTTATTGGTATTGATTATTTTGGAAGTTGGTAAATTGTACCATGAGTATATAATTGAGTAATTTCTATAATTATTATAGCCGATGATATTTTGCAAAGTAATAGTTTTATACGTTTATGCAAAATATGAAGAAATATGTTTATTTTTAACTTTGCAAAGTGAATTGGTTACACGCAATGATTAAGATTGTACAAACCACTGTTTATGTGATATGAAAAGATTATGCTCATGATGATGCATGATGTGTGATATGCATATATAATGATGACCCTGAATTATATTTATATGTGTCGCCGCGGTTCTTCTATGATGTGGCATGTGGAGGCCACACACATCTAGAGGATGTGCTCTGTTTGATTATGATGTGGCATGTGGAGGCCACACACATCTAGAGGATGTGCTCTGATTGGCGATGATATAGCATGTGGAGGCCATACACATCTAGAGGATGTGTTGATTGATTATGAGGTGGCATGTGGAGGCCACATGCATCTAGAGGATGTGCTATGACTGATGATGATATGGTATGTGGAGGCCACACACATCTAGAGGATGTGTGCTAATTGATTATGAGGTGGCATATGGAGGCCACACGCATCTAGAGGATGTGCTATGACTGATGATGATATGACATGTGGAGGCCACGCATCTAGAGGATGTGCTCTGACTGACGATGATATGGCATGTGGAGGCCACACATCTAGAGGATGTGCTATAATTGATGATGAGGTGGCATGCGAAGGCCACACACATCTAGAGGATGTGCTCTGATTGAGGTGTAGCAGGGCCGTGGGACACAAAATATAATATAAAAATGATCATATAAACAGTGGGTTGTTTACAATGCATTTTTTGATATTTATTGTATAAGCTTCCAAATTAATTTGAGTGGTGATATGCTTGTTATGATAGCATGATAAACGCATTTGAAATTGAAAGTTTATGAAATTATGACTTGATGATATCTTGATAAGATATGATGATATATGACTATTTTATATTATAGGCTTACTTATTGAGTGTGAGCTCATATAAATCTCACAATGTTTTTCAGAGCCTCAGGATTGAAGAAGGAACCATAGGGTCGTTGGAGCTTCTATTTAAAATAAAGTGGATTCATATGTTGATGTAACCCCAGTAATGTTTGTGTGTAGGGCTTGTAGCCCAAATCTTTAGTTATGGATTGTATTAAAGTTATGGACTTGAATGATATATAGGTTGTTGCCTTTTTGAATTCAGTGTCATGATTCGGGATGCCTTGCATGCCTGGTATGCGGCGGGTTGTCACCCTATCTCAAAATTTTTGGGTCTGGGGCGTGACAGCTTTTATGGTATCAGAGCCTAGTTATGACCTTGGGGACACATGCATGATGACACTCTAGGCAAAATACTAGGATGATATTGAGATTTATGACTTTAAAGAAATTTCAGGAATTATGCTTTGGAAGCTTGAAATTTAAAGTTTATCAAGATATTAATTGAATTACAAATTTGATAGGAATTGAGAATGAACCATCGCAAGCCAATGATATTATGTGGGCTCCCTGGCTGGTAGCTTTGACCAGTGGGGAGGCCTAGGGGCTTCTAGAGGTTTTAGCTCTGTCAAACTTGTTGGAAATGGCTCGTAGCAGTTTCAGATCTTTAAATAATATGAGTAGATGAAATTTTAATTGCAATAAAAGATAGATGAATATATGGAATATAGTAGTTGAAAATTGCAATTGAGGACTAATATGACTAAGATAACATCATTATATCCAAATTGCAATTGAGTTAGATATTTGGATTTTGAGTTATTAAATCTGAATTTGAATATGGATATATACAATGAATTTTTATTTGTAGAACTTACATTATTGATATTGTAAGTAAAGATTATGAGCTAATCTGCCGATTATAGAGATGATTAATATTGATGATATTTTGGTAATAAAATAGTTAACTACATGTTTTTGATCAATTACAATTGAGTACTTTTTGAATTTGAGTCTGGATGGATAAGTATATATAGTGAATTTTACTAAGAGAACTTTTATTATGGATATTACATGTTCAAAATTGATTGTTACTTTGCTAGATATGCGGATGGTTGATACTGATGTTAATGAAATAGTTGACTGCATATTATATCATGATGGATCATTTAGGAAGATTATAAAATTTTAAATTCTGAGATAATTACTGTTTAAGTTTTTGAGAGCAGTAGACTATATTAATCTTTAGAACTAATTTTGGCTATAAATGATCAAATATTTTGATGGTAGAAAGTGAAAGATTTTAGCAGTAATAAGAATAAGATAAATTTTACTGATAAAGAATTTCATGGGGATTTTCATCTTTTAATAGATTTCTAAATCAAGATATCTATTCATTAATTTATTGTGCCTTTCTTCATAGTTCCTAAGTAGATATCTTTCTCTAAGATGGATAAATTTATCAATCAACCATAAGTGGCATAATTATTGTTAAGAAAAAGGAGGGAGATGATTTTATTTTGACTATTGCTAATTATGGATTATGGTTAAGGATACATCTACTATCACTTTCATATCATAAAGAACTTCCAATTATGTCTTTCGGATGGTAAGTGCATTTTCAATCTTTATTGACCTTATAAGTCTTGTATCCATCTGAGCTAGATTAGTAAAGTCACTTTGAGATATTTGAAGGGTTTAAATTAGTTGGTCATGTTATGGCATGAGACATTGCATAATCTATAGATGATTTTGATAATCATTGGTAATGAAATAATCAATTCAAGAATTTGAATCATTTAAATTGCATTATTTATTGAGGATATACTGACATATTCAAGAGAAATTGATTGGTTATGGTGGTATTATTGATAAATATGAAGGAGATAAATTAATCATACTGATGATTAATGATGGCACTATTATTCAAAGAAATTAAATTAGTTGATTATGATAATTATGAAATATATCCTAAATGATTGGTATAATGTTCATTGATGTTAGCTTGAAGTATTCAAGAGTAAAACCTAGTATGTTATGATGATTGAAATAAGTATCGTAATGCTTAATGGTACATTCAACTATTCAAGAGTTAAGAGAGCATTGGAACAAAATTATCTTATATCTAAGTCATAAGAATTTAGAACTGTCTTATTGAGGAATTAAGAGTACCTGATGTTTTACTAACCTTAAGAACGGATAACATAATACANGAGTATAGACTTAGGTGGCGCAATCCGAACGAGGGGACATGTATTTGATAGCCCACGCAATGATGTCCTAATTAATGCTATGTGGCCGTTTTGCCTTTTCGAGGTGGATCCGTCGTTCCTTAGGAGCGAAGGCAACAGCTGGGGGAGCGCCACATAGGAGATATCGATTTTCACGGCGCATGTATTGGCGGTTTTGGACGTCTTGGTTGAGACGCTTCATCTTCACCCTAAGGCGGTTTCCCTTGGGAAAAACGGAGTCGTGGCGGCACCCTCCCTATTTGTAGCGCTTCTCGCTTTTCCTTAGAGAACTTCGTTTTTTCCATTTTCTCACGATCTTGCTCAGCGTCTGTTTCGATCGAAGACATGGTGAGTCCGAGTGATCAAGCTTCGGAGGTGACCTTGGCGGATCTAGAACAGATACGTCGCCTGTACAAGATTCCCCAGGATGTTACCTTGTTGCTCCTAACGGCTGAGGACAGGGTGACATCCGGATTAGGGGACGGGGGTTCTGCTATGAGGAAAGTTTGAGGGCAGGTCTCCGTTCCCACTTCATCCACTGGTGCGGGAGGTGATGAGGTTCTACAACATATGCTTCACCATGGTGGCTCCCAACAGCTGGCGCAACCTCATCGGATTCATCTCGTTGTGCAGCCGTGTCGGGGTGACCGCGACCCTTCCAATGTTCAGGGTGTACAATCTGGTCTCCGGGAGGGCCTCAGAGTGGCCTTACATTGGCCCCCGGAGGTCCTTCAAGATGATTTGGATAACCCATCGTCGATAAAGGAGTGGAAGTCGTGATTCTTTATAGTCGAGGGGAATATTGGCTCGGATTTCCCTCGGGTGTGGGGATAATACGTAAAGGATCCAGAAGCGCACCCGGAGTTAACCGAGTCGGAGAAAAGGGATCTGATCATGTTACGCGGCAGTCGAGCGCTTCCAGCCAGTGCCCTTCTATCGGAGGACGCTCTCTTTGCGGCCGGATTAAGTCTCGTAGATCCTTGCGGTGAGTATTACTTCGCAGCCAAATAGCTTAATGTGGCTCCATCTTTGATTTTTGTGCGAACTAACGGACGAATCGTATTGCCCCTATAGCCGAAAGGTCGGCGCTTGCAGACCAGATGAGGGAGGAGCTAGGCAAGCGCCGCAGGAGATCTGGCTCCAGCAGCAAGCATAGGGCCGAGAAGAGGTCTCGCCCTTCTGGCTCCCGCCCTAGGGGGATCAGGAGAGACGATGATGATCGGCGCTCCTCGTCGCCGCGGGCTGGAAGTATCGAAGTTCCGGCAGTGCATGACCTATCGGCGCTGGAGGAGGGTCTGTCTGAAGGCGAAGATCAGGATGCCGCAGGGGCTTCGGAGAGGCTGCTGGAATTACCTCCCCACCTGTTGTCATTTTATCCGACGATGGCGAGGGAGCGACGCCGGCTCACTTGGGGACCTCCGTGGTCGGGGTGGCTCGGTCTCCCTCATTGGAGGCCGGTGGCTCGGAGAGGTCGCAGGCGGAGGCGGGAGTGGCCCCCGCTTCAATCAAGGTGGGAGAAGTGGTTACTGCCGAGGTTCGGCCTGGGCCGCTGGTGGGAGAGCCAGCAGCGACGAGGGGATGGCCGAACCTGCCGAACCAGCGATCGAACCTCGCGGGATGCTTTCTGGTGAAGGGCCTTCCGCCGAGGCACAGGAGGCTCCGCGGGAAGCCGAAGTTCATGAGGAGTGTGTTGTGGGTAGGGGAATGTCCGAGGAGGCAGAAGCAGAAGAGGAGGAAGAAGAAGAAGGAGGGGAGCCGTTGAGCGAAGGGGACGTTCGGGCCGGGGCCCCCCTCGCCGGAGTCGAAATGCCCGAGGCCTCTCAAATGAGGGCTCTGGTGGAGGAGGCTGGCCAACCGAGGGCCTCATGGGCCGCGGGCTCCCTGAGCGCAGACTTCCACTCACGCGACCTGGAGGTGAGTGCCATGTTCTCCGCTTTGATGCGGTCTGCGTTCCAAGGGGGTGAGGGTTCCTCGACAGGAGGAATTATCTGGAGGACCTTGTCGAGGTGGCCTTTAGGTACATCGGGGTGCCGAATGAGGCTTTTCTTCTTCCCGAGATTGATGATCTTGCCCTTACGAGGATTGCTACAGATTACGCATCTCGGGTAAGTTGTCACACCGAAGTATGGTCTTCTAGTCGGCTAGTTCGACTGTTTCCTTATGTGTGTGATCCTTTTTGCCCCTGATCATGAGGGCGCTGAAATGGTGCTTGCATCTGGTTGTTGGAGCTTGGGCTCGGCCCGCCAGGAGGTTGATCACCTCAAGGAGAGGGTGGATTCTACAGATAAACTTTCCCGAGCCCTGGTGGTCCTTCAGAGGGAGCTCGAGGAGGCTCGCAGGGTTCTTGCAGTTGAGAGGGAAAGAGCTCTCAACTCGGCACACAGGTCAGTGAGCTTCAAGGCTTCGCGAGCAGTCCGAGAAGCTCAGTCTGGAGCTATCTCAGATCAAGGTGGAGCACAGAGCAAGGTTAGTTCCATGCAACAACTTTTTGTAAGAGGTGGGACCAGTTGAAAGCCAGCCATGCTGAAGATAAGGTCAACTGGAGCAAGAGGCTCGAGGAGGAAGAGCATAGGTGTCGGTGGCAGCAGGACCACCTCACCCGTCTGAATAAAGAGCTCGCCGACACAAAGGATCGGCTAAAGTGGTCAGACGAATGAGCTGCTCAATTTTCGACGAGCTCGACTACGCCCATCAAGAAATTGGAGACACTCAGTCCCGGATGGACGAACTCAAAGAGAGCCTCCATCAAAATCAATTGGCTAAGTCTAGGGCTCTTAATGGGGTCCAAGTGCTGGACTGTGAATTAGCCCGGCGGAACAGCAGGTAGGCCATTATCTGTTTTATCCATTCCGGTTTTTCGACTTCTGCCTTACTTGGTTCTTCGTCTGCAGTTGAACAAGATGAGCCAGGAGTTTCAGGAGCGGTTGGCGGCATTCCGAGAGGAGGCGGCCTCGAGGCACCGAAGGATATCCGAATTAGAGAAGCAATTAGCCGAGGCAAACATGCGGGCCTCTTCAGCGGTGGAGGAGTACAAGAACTCTACCGAATTTGCCGAGGAACGCAGGGCGCCTACGCCGATGCATTCCAGCTCGGTGAAGAGGAGGCACGGGCTAAGATTGCTCAAACCTATCCTGACCTGGACCTATCTTGTTTGGAAGCCGAGTATTATGAGACACGCACCCCGGGGGCCGAGGAAGATGAATATGGAGAGATTTCTGACGTCAATCTCGAAGCTGTTCTGGGAGTCGACGTTGCCGCCGAGGTATCCCGCGGGATACCGCCGAGGAGGGGGGGCCAAGGGACGCTCCCGCTGGTGCTGCCACAGGAGACGCCGGGTCTGATCCCAAGTCTTGACCCTTTGGGGGCCATATGTATTCTCTTTCTTTTGTTTTGTAGTTTGATCGGAAATCAGTAAATGGGTCAGCCATTTTTTTTTGTTTGTCTTTCCTGGATGGTTTCCTATCTTGAATTTTAGTCCCAACTGCGAGCGCCACTTGGCTAGTTTTTCGGCTCAAATTTGAAGAACATTTTGGTCGAGGCCAAGGCATAGGGATAGCCCCGACGAAAGAGTCGAGCGACAACACAGCTTGGAATAAAAGGAGGTTGAGAGATAATTCAATTCGGCTTAAGCCGAATGACACAGTGGTTCGGCTAGGTCCGAAGAATGAAATAGTTCGGCTAAGGCCGAGGGATGAAGTGGCTCGGCTAGGGCCGAGGGACGGAGTAACTCGGCTAAGGCCGAGGAAAAAGGTAGCTCGGCTAGGGCCGAGGGACGGAGTGACTCGGCTAAGGCCGAGAAAAAAAGTAGCTCGGCTAGGGCCGAGGGACGGAGTGGCTCGGCTAAGGCCGAGGAAAAAGTAGCTCGGCTAGGGCCAAGGGAAAAAGTGGCTCGGCTAGGGCCGAGGGATGGAGTAGCTCGGCTAGAGCCGAGGCAGTCCACCTTACCAGTGGTCAAACTGTGATCGTGCTTTCAACGAAAAGAGGGGAGTTTGTCCCCGAGCAGGGGGTTTGTTGAACCTTCGTTGTCACCCCTTTATTCCTTTTGGTAAAGAGAGGGTTTGGCCTTTGCATCTATTTATTACCCCTGTCAGTGCTTTGTCCTTTCCAAGGTAGGTCGATTTTCGTTTCACCGAAGCAGGTGGTATGGCTCTGCAGCTAGCAAAAGGTCGCTTGGCACCTTCCGACAGACCTTTGCTGTATTGATCTTTTCCGATGCAGGTCACTTTGGTGTGCGGTGTAAGTGCTTATTTGCCATTAGAGGACGTCATTTTCGCAGGGCGATCCCTCGGATCCGCCAGTATCTGCAAGATTGGCGAACGGTTTTCTGCATTTAAAGCTCATAATTCAGGATCAGAGATAATCTTTTGGCATTCGTCATGGCTCGGGCGATGCGCTCGGCGTGCATTGTGGGGCACTGTTTTCATTTCAGAAGGCCATGTGGTGGCGTGGGTCTGGCATTTCGAATCTCGAGGCTTTCTGTTTTGATAGCTATTCCCGATTCATCTCCGCCTATAAAAAGGGGAAAGAGGGCCGTGTTGGGCCATCCCAAATTTTCTTTTCTGTAAATTGTGAAGGTACACACATGCCTGTCTCTTTGGGGCTTAGAGCGGAAGGACCGAGCTTTCCTCCTACAAGTCATCGTCGTCCCCGGACAGTTGGGGTGACGAAGGAGCGCTGGGGGGTGGTTTTCCCTCAAGAAAGGAGCTCCAGAGATCGTATGGAGAGCGCACAGGAGGTTTGCAGAGATCGCATGAAGAGCGCACATATACGCTTCCTGTGTGACCTTTGCGGTTCACCCTTGGGGACGCAGGGTAGGAAGTGTACGCGTGCTCCCCATGGCTTGCGTGAACTTCTCCTCCTCCCCTGGTCGGATTCTGGGCTCGTCCGCCCGAAGAATCTTTCGCCACGTGAGGAGGGGGTGATGGTGTGTCGCTCGCTAGTACGCTGCCTTTTGACTTGGGCAATGGCTAGCGGTACACACTAGATTTGGGGAGTGCCCGGTATTAGGGTCCACGAGCTTTCTTCCTACTCATCGGAGGGCCCTTCGGTTGGGTGGTTTGGGGCAAAAACCCGTCCACCCTTTCTGATTTCTCTGATAACTCGGTTTGACACCGAGATATCATTATTAACTGAAGCTGGTCGCAACGGTCGGGCCGAGTCGTCCGCTCATTATCAGCGCGAGCTGATTGGTTCGTGGCTTGCCTGATTTGTTGGACCGGATGCCGAAGCATCATAGTCACCCGAAGCTGCTTTGGAGCAGTTTGCCCGAGTTATGTACTCGTTTTTATTTCATGCATTCAATGCACTTGTAATGCCTCTCAGGCGGTTGTAATTGTTTCGATGGTAATGAAATAAAAAAAGTTTTGTTCTTTCTCTAGTTTCTGTTTCTTTTGTGCTGAGAGCTGTTGTTGGTAATGAAACGAGGCGCAGGGATATCGCTCGTTCTTGGCCGAGGATTCTGTGATATCCGACCTAGTCGGGGCTCATAAGCAGACCAAATTCGAATGAAACTTTGGAGATCGTTTGGTCTGGTCGAGTCTTGCGATAATGAGACATGTGTCTTGGCCTTATGCTAGGGCCTTGATGGTGGGAAGAATTCCTCGGCTTTTGCCGGGATTCTTAACGGTAGAACATATTCCATGACTCTGGCCGAGGTTCGAAGACTTATAGCTCGGCCCTGCCGAGGTTCGGAGACTTATAGCTCGGCCCCGCCAAGGTTTGGAGATTCATTGCTCGGCCTTGCCGAGGTTTGGAGATTAGTTGCTCGGCCCGCCGAGGTTTGGAGATCTGTCGCTAGGCCCAGCCAAGGTTCGAAGATTTGTTTGTTCGGAGGGGTAATTCGATTGTTGCCGAGACTCCGGATGTTTGGTTCCTGTGAGATTCGGCGTGGAACGCTAAAGCGGAATGGGCGGCGCATGGGTATCCCCGACATTTATGATTTGGCTATTTCCCAGGGAAGCGAGTCAGCGTCAGCTGTTGACGCTCTTTCTTTTTCACACTTTCCAAAGGGCGGCCGATTTAAGGCAATTTGGGAGAGTTTCGAGGGTATTTACTTCGCGAGGGCCTGGCAGATCGGGAGGAACCCAGTTTCTAGAGAAGGAGGGGGGTTCCCGAGTAATTCGTCAACGTTTATCGATTTCCCTCGGGAGGGGGCATGACCCCTCGCGTCCTATGAGCGCCATCCAAAGTGGCGACACATGGCAGATTCTCATGGGTCGGGATTTATGACCCGACTGATCGAGATACTCGCCTGAAAGGTATAAATATGGATGAAAGGGATGCCAGCATTTACCATCCTTTCGGTTAGTCTCTCAACAGCTCCTGATATGGCTTCTCAGGGTGAAGGGCAATCGTCCGAAGAATCAGGCGTAGTTAGCAGTGGCCGCGGGGGGGCTTCCAAGGGAGTCGTTCCTCCATGACCGTTGATGGCGTGGCCCTGGTGTCAGCTCTGGTAGGCCACGAACAGCTCGAGAGATCAGTCAAGGAGTTCCTCGCCGTTTCTGTGAGGGAGGTCGAGGCTCTCCGTCGGGTCATTGATCAGCAGGAGGGGGTGATAACATCCCTCCGTCAACAAGTTGCTGAGCTGACTCGGCGTGTGGAAGACCTGGCAGCTCCTGGGGGGAGACATTAGGCCTCTGCGAAGGCCATTTTTCACTCTTTCTTTTTGTACTTTTCCTTATAATAAATAAAGAGAAAAGTCCTTTTTTGGCAATCTTTTGTTCTCTATTGAGACTGTTGTTTGGTTCATAAAAAAGGAAAAACCGTTTGTTCCTGTTTAAGCCAAAGGGGGACCTGGGCGGTCCCGTGGGCTTACGCGATAAGTCGTGATCTCGTTTGCGGAGCGAGACAGGCGCTTGGGCGATAAGGTGCAGGGATATTGCTCGGGGATTTAGCAGTAGGTGGGATTCTCCAACTTTGTCTGGGGTTCTTGGGCGGCCGTGTAGGGCCTATCGAGGCCTTTAGGGATTTGCTAAAGGCGCAGACTTTGTGTCTGCTAACGGTTTTGCACGGTGCGCTTTTTCAAACTGGCCGAAGTTCTGGGACTATTCGGAAGTCCTTTGGCTTTAATTGAGGTTTGTGTGCTTCAGTTTTTGTCGGGGCTTATGCACTCCGATTTTAGCCGGGGCTTTAGAATTCATCACTAGGCCCAACCGAGGTTCGAAGACTTGTTGCTCAGCCCTGCCGAGGTTTGCAGAATAGTTGCTCGGCCCAGCCAAGGTTTGGAGATTAGTTGCTCGGCCCAGCCGAGGTTCGGAGATTAGTTGCTCAGCCCAGCCGAGGTTCAGAGATTTCCTGCTTAAACAGGTAACTCGGTCGTGCCGAGGATTGGTAAGCAGCATCTGTTTCTTTTCACGATTTTTGGCGATATAATTTATGGTGATTTATGTCATGAATCATGAAACAACGTGCCGACAAAAATTTAAGAAGGCGAGCCTATAGAGGGCGTACCCTACTGATGATACTTGCGGAGGTTGTCCGAATTTCACGTCTGAGGGATGGATCTTCCACTTAGATCTTGCAGCTTGTAGGTCCCGGGTCCGACGACCTCCGCTACTTGGTAGGGGCCTTCCCAGTTTGGGGCTAGCTTTCCTTGCTCCAATGGTTTGGAGACAGATGCTTTTCGGAGAACAAGGTCGCCAGGAAAAAAGCTTTCCCTTTGACTCTGAAGGCGTGGTAATGGGCCACTCTTTGCTGGTAGGCAGCTATTTTGATCCGAGCTTTTTCTCTGATCTCCTCTACCAGTCAAGGTTGGCGCGGAGCTTCTCATCGCTGGCTTCCTTCGAGTAGCTTTCCACCCGTAGGGAAGGGAGTCTTATCTCCACGGGATGACAGCCTCTGTGCCGAAGGCCATTCGGAATGGGGTTTCGCCTGTGGGATACTCTCGGGGTGGTGCGGTAGGCCCATAGGACATGGTGCAATTCGTCTGCCCACCTGCCTTGGGCTCTGGAGAGTCGAGCTTTGATCCCTTGAAGCAAGGTTCGGTTGGTTACTTCGGCTGCTCCATTAGCCTGTGGATGCCCGACCGAGGTAAGGCGGTGGTGGATCCCATGCTCCTCGCAGAACTGACGAAACTTTGGATTGTCGAATTGTTTGCCGTTGTCAGTGATGATGGTGTGCAGGAGGCCGAAGCGGCAGATGATGGATCTCCACACAAAATCCCTGGCCCGAGCCTCAATTATTTGGGCAACTGCTTCCGCCTCGACCCATTTGGTGAAGTAATCGATGGCGACGAAAAAAACTTCCGTTGCCCCGTGGCAGCGGAAATGGGCCGAGAATGTCCATTCCCCACTTGGCAAAGGGCCAAGCGGAGGAAATGGGGACCAGGCTGGCAGAGGGGAGCCTCTGAATAGTTGAGTGCCTTTGGCATGGGTCGAAAGCTCGGACAAGGTCGTCAGCATCCTTTTGCATGGTTGGCCAATAGTAACCTTAACGCAGCACCTTGTGGCACAGGGACTGGCTCCCCAGATGGTTGCCGCAAATCCTCTCGTGCACCTCTCGAAGGGCATAATCAGCTTCAGATGGGCGGAGGCATCTAAGAAATGGCATAGAGAAGGACCACTTGTAGAGCTGGTCATCAATTAGCACATAGTGGGTGGCTTGCAGTTTTAGCCTTCTAGCTTCCTTTCGATCGGCCGGGAGCGACCTTCTTTGAGGTACTTCAGGATGGGGTCGAACCATGATGGTTCGGCCTCAACTTGCATCACTCGGTCAGCTTCCGCGATGCTAGGTCTCTCCAAGGTCTTCAGGTGGAATTTTCGTTCGGCATCCATTGATTCTGCAGTCGCCAGCCGAGATAGCAGGTCGGCACGGGCATTTTCAGATCTAGGAATCTGAATGATTTCAAATTCGGGGAAATGGGAGAGTAGGCTCCAAACCTCTTGGAGATATCGGATCATGTTCGTTCCCGGGCCTCAAACTCCCCTTGCACGTGACCTGCCACCAGCTGGGAGTCGGTGAAGGCATTCAGTTTCTCCACTTAAGGCTACGGGCAATCCGGAGACCGGCCAGCAGAGCTTCATATTCAGCTTTATTGTTGGAGGCTGGGAAGGAGAAGCGGATGCCATATTCAAAAGTCGTCCCCTCCGGGCTGATGAGGACCAAGCCCGCACCAGAGCGATGGGCGTTGGATGACCCGTCCACATGGAGGAGCCTCCGGGCGCCAGATTTTGGTTTCTCGGGGAGTCAGGGGTGGAGCCGTCCTCTGGGATGGTACATTCGAGGAGGAAGTCGGCTAGCACCTGAGCTTTGATGGCCGGGCGAGGCTAAAATTGGATTTCATGCTTGCTCAGTTCGATGGCCATTTAGTCATTCTCCCTGATGTCTCTGGACGTGGACCACCGCCTTGATGGGTTGGTCAGTCAGGACCGTCACAAAATGCTTGGAAGTATGGCCGCAACTTTCGGACTGAGGTGATCAAGGCCAACACCATCTTCTCGATCCGGGTATACCTCGTCTCCGCGTCTCGGAGCAGTTTGCTGACATAATAAATCGGCTTCTGGGCCTTATTTTCTTCTCTGACCAGCACCGAGCAAACGACACCTTTGGAGATAGCCAGATACAGGCACAATATCTCCCTGGTTTGGACTGCTGAGGAGAGGGGGAGAGCCGAGGTACTTCTTGAGATCTTTGATGATTTTTGACACTCGGGGGTCCACTGGAAATTCTTGGCCGACCGGAGAGTTTTGAAGAAGGGGAGGCACCTTTCGGTGGAATGAGCCACGAAACAGGTTAAGGGCCGCTATCCTCCCGGTTAGGCGCTGGACTTCTTTAATAGACGCCGGGGGTGCCATATGCTGGAGAGCTTGGATCTTCTGGGGGTTAGCTTCGATACCCCACTGGGAGACTATGAAACCGAGGAACTTCCCAGAGTTAACGCGGAAGGCGCACTTAGTCGGATTAGCTTCATCTTGTATTTGCGGAGTGTCGCGAAGCTTTCCCAAAGATCCTCGACGTGCTGTGATGCTTCTTTGCTCTTGACCAGCATGTCGTCGACGTATACCTCCATGTTCCGGCCGATTTGTTCTTTGAAGACTTTGTTGACCAGCCTTTGGTAGTGGCACCTGCATTTTTAAGACCGAAAGGCATAACACGGTAACAGTAAGTACTCGGTCGGTTATGAATGCGGTATTTTCTTCATCTTCGGGGGCCATCCGGATCTGGTTGTAGCCCGAGTAGGCATCCATGAACGTCAGCATTTGGTGACCCGAGGTGGCATCCACAAGCTGATCGATTCGGGGGAGGGGGAAGCTATCCTTCGGGCATGCTTTGTTGAGGTCGGTGAAGTCGATGCAGATCCGCCACTTGCCGCTCGACTTCTTTACCATGACGACATTTGATAGCCAGCTTGGGTAATTCACCTCCGAATGAAGTTCACCTTGAGAAGTTTATCAACCTCCTCCTCAATAGCTCTCTGCCACTCTGGAGCGAAACTCCTCTTCTTTTGCTTGACGGGCCGGTACATTTCATCCACATTAAGGTGGTGGACAAGAACTTCGGGCTGATTCCTGGCATGTCGGAGGTGGACCAGGCGAAAACATCGGCGTTGCTTCGAAGGAAGTCGATCAGCTCCTGCCGGGGTTTGCCTTTCAGCAGCGACCCGATCTTTATGGTTCGGTCGGGACGAGCCTCGTCTAGTGGTACTTCCTCCAGTTCCTCGGCTGGTTCCCCTCGTTGCTCGGCGAATTCCTCCCGAGCGTCCAGCCCATCAACTTCAGGCATTCTGGACTGAAGGCTGGTGACAAAACACTGCCAAGCCATAGTTTGGCTCCCTTGGACGACACCATTCCTCGCCCGGTGGGGAATTTCATAGATAGGTGTGGGATGGAGACAACGGCTTTGAGAGACATCAGGCCGGGTCTTCCAAATATCGCATTGTAGGGCGACCTGAGCTTAGTCACTAGGAAGTCCGTGTGAACAGTGGCCATAAGGGGCCAGGTTCCTGCCCGAACCGTTAAGGTTACGACCCCCTCTGGGACGATGACGTCGCCTGTGAACCCATTAGGGTGGAATCCATGGCTCGGAGGTTTTCCATGAGCAATCTCATCTTGGCAAACACATCAAGGTACAAAACATTCACGAAGCTTCCACTATCAACAAGGATCCGACTCACATCGTAGTTATTTAAATTGAGCGATACAACCAATGCGTCGTCATATGGGAATTGTATCCCCTGGAGAACGTCATCGGAGAAGGAGAGCTCACCCGTTCGCACTTTCTTTGGCCCGAGCCTTCATCATCATTTCTAGAGCTCGAGCCATCGGCTTCCTCAATCATGTTGATGTGGCGATTACAAGCGGATTTGGAGGAGGAGGAGGCTGCTGAAGCTTGGGCTGGCGTCACCCCCTTGTCCTGGCTCGGGCGCCCTCCTGAACTGGTTCAGTCAGCTCCGTTGGATCAGCCTCTCAATCTCATTCTTCAACTGCCAGCATTCCTCAGTGTCGTGGTCATGCTCCCGGTGATAGCAGCAGTATTTGGTGGGGTCCCTCCGAGTTGGGTTCCCTCAAAAAGGAGTTGGTCGGGGGAGCTGGCGCTCTATCTCCATGAGGATTTGCGCCCTGGGTATAGTGAGTGGAGTGTACCGGTCGAATCCTGGGCGGGCTCGGGAGCGATTTCTCGCGGCGGGGAGATCTTTGGCGACGAGGCGGGCTTGGCTGACGGACGGGTCGGTGCCTGTCCGAACCTTTAGGTTCTTTCTTCTTCGCCAGCTCGGCGCGGCAGCTCTCCGCGATTCTTCGACCCTGGCGTATTTATCTGCCAGGGCCATCATATCGGAGAGGTTCGGGGGGTAGCTGACCTCCATCGCCAGGTAGAAGTCGCTCTCCTTCAAGACTCCCCCTACTAGGGTGGACATAGCCATCATGATTAAGGTGGTCCACCTCCAGCATGGCCTTGTTGAAACGGCCAAGGTAATTTCTCAAGGACTCCCCTTCTCTCTGCTTAACTTCAGAGAGGGAGTCGGATCTCGTCGGTGACGGCGGCTGCTGACGAACTGGCCAATAAAAAGATGTTTCAGCTCGTCGAATGAATCAACGGAACCCGGTTTCAAGGTGTTAAACCAGGTTCGGGCAGATCCTCTGAGGGTGGAAGGGAAAGCACGGTAGAGGATCGCGTCTGATGCTCCGTGGAACATCATTATTGATCGGAAGCTACTAAGTGATCATCCGGATCAGAGGAGCCATGGTAGGGCTCGATGGCGGGTAGTTTAACATGGGAGGGGATCACTTCCTCCATGATCCCTTTGGTGAAGGGGATGCCCTGCTCCGCCTTGGGCTGAGGTGGATGAGCCTGCTTGGCGGCGTCCAGCTCCTGACGCATCTCCCAGAGTTATCGGCGGATCTCCTCTTCAGATGTAAGAGGAGGGGCGAGGAGAGCGCGGGGAGGGCGTTGAATCATGGCGGGAGGACTCCGAGAGAGGGATCGGGCCTGCCGAGATCTGGGGATCCCTGTTGCAGCCCCCTCGTGGGACTGTCTCCTCCTTGGGTCGGTGTGGGGGGTCCGCGACTCCATGCGGGCCAGAAGAAGAGGTGGCTAGAGAAAAAGGGGCCGCGGCCTCCTCAGGAAGGTGTGGAGCAGGGGCAGTAGCGAGGCACTCCTGAACCAGATGGGTCAGGGCTTGGACCTGCTGGACCAGCGTGGCGAACTGATCCTGGGTCACCGGGATGGCGGCGGCGACGGGGTCTCAACTGGCGGCGGTTGCGGTGCCACGTTGCTCATCGGATCAGGTCTTTGGGAGATGACCTGGTCCTGGGCTTCAGAAGTTGCTCTTCTCTGATTAGCCATTGGAGAGGTTCTCTTCCGGATCGAGATCCTTATCTCCTTTCTTCAAGTTTTAACGGGACTTGAGGCCCTTCCTCTAGCGCCAATCTGTTGCCGCTGGGATCTGTCCTCCGACTCGGGCGCGTCGGTCTCCTGATCGGGCTTCCTCCTGGGCGGACCTGCACAAAGTCCTCACGCGAGAGGTGTTGGGGGTGGCCCTCCGCGGAAGACCCTCCAACGCTCAAGTCAGTGGGGATCGACGATCAACAGAAATGAGGAGAAGGATCTCTCTGGGAGTCCCTCAGGGGTGGCCAATCGGGAGCTTTAGGGGCACCGATGAGCAGTGAAGGAGGGAGAGAGAGTGAGAGTGAGAGTGAGCTGTGCACGCGCGTACCTGAGAGAATCTGGGAGTGTCATATTTATAGGCAATCACCTGAATCTTGAGCGACTTCTGGAAGGTTCGAAGGTTGTTGGGATACGAAGATGATTCGAATCAGGTTGTTGTGAGGCCGGTGGGATCCGTATCTTGTTTGTTGAAGGATCAATGGCTGGGAGAGCTCTTTGATGGCCTGAGATCCGATGAGCGTGTAGGTTCTAGGCCGTTATTGTAGATCCTAGACCACTCCTCGATATGATCCTTTGTTTGGGATTCTGTTACGCTAGACCTGGGCTCTCCCGCGTCGGGTTCCACGGAGGTGCATGTCGAGCCATGGATTGCTCGGAGAAGCCGAGCTACGGGTTGCTCGGGAAACCGAGCTATGAGTTGCTCGAGAAAATCGAGCCATGGGTTGCTCAAGGAAGCCGAGCTATGGGTTGCTCGGGGAAAACCGAGCTATGGATCACTCGGGGAAGACCGAGTTATGGATGGCCTGGGGAAGCCGAGCTATGGGTAGCTCGGGGGAAGCCGAGCTACGGGTTGCTCGGGGAAACCGGGCTACAGGTTGCTCGGGGAAGACCGAGCTATGGGTAGCTCGAGGGAGCCGAGCTATGGGTAGCTCGGGGGAGCCGAGCTATGGATTGCTCGGGGAAGACCGAGCTATGGAAGGCCCGGGGAAGCCGAGCTATGGGTAGCTTGGGGGAAGCGAGCTATGGGTTGCTCGGGGGAGCTGAGCTATGGATCGCTCAGGGAAGACCGAGCTATGGATGGCCCGGGGAAGCTGAGCTACGAGTTGCTCGGGAAAGACCGGGCTATGGGTAGCTCGGGGGAGCCGAGCTATGGGTAGCTCGGGGGAGCCGAGCTATGGATGGCCCGGGGAAGCCGAGCTACGAGTTGCTCGGGGAAGACCGAGCTATGGATGACCGGGGAAGCGGAGCTACGAGTTGCTCGGGGAAGACCGGGCTATGGGTAGCTCGGGGGAGCCGAGCTATGGCTAGCTTGGGGGAGCCGAGCTATGGATGGCCCGGGGAAGCCGAGCTACGAGTAGCTCGGGGAAGACCGAGCTATGGGTAGCTCGTGGGAGCCGAGCTATGGATCACTCGGGGAAGACCGAGCTATGGATGGCCCGGGGAAACCGAGCTATGGGTAGCTCGGGGGAAGCCGGGCTACGAGTTGCTCGGGGAAGACCGAGCTATGGGTAGCTCGGGGGAGCCGAGCTATGGGTGGCCCAGGAAAGCCGAGCTATGGATGGCTCGGGGAAGCCAAGCTATTGGTTGTTCGACCCGTTGGACCATACTAGTTAGCTTGTTCTTTATGGGCATAGTGTAGCGGGCGGGG
>UESW01001763.1:0-15013 GCA_900491605.1 Calamus simplicifolius | reverse complement strand
TTCCTCGGGTGTGGGACAATACGTGAAGGATCCAGAAGCGCACCCGGAGTTAACCGAGTCGGAGAAAAGGGATCTGATCATGTTACGCGGTAGTCGAGCGCTTCCAGCCAGTGCCCTTCTATCGGAGGATGCTCTCTTCGCGGCCGGATTGAGTCCCGTCGATCCTGCGGTGAGTATCACTTCGTAGCCAATAGCTTAAGTGGCTCCATCTTCGATTTTTGTGCAAACTAACAGGCAAATCATATTCCCCTATAGCCGAAAGGTCGGCGCTCGCAGACCAAATGAGGGAGGAGTTGGGAAAGCATCGCAGGAGATCCAGCTCCAGCAGCAAGCATAGGGCCGAGAAGAGGTCTCGCCCTTCCAGCTCCCGCCCTAGGGGGATTAGGAGAGACGGTGATGATCGGCGCTCCTCGTCGCCATGGGCTGGAAGTATCAAAGTTCCGGCGGCACATGATCTTTCGGCGCCGGAGGAGGGTCTGTCCGGAGGCGAAGATTGGGATGCCGCAGGGGTTTTGAAGGAGGCTGCTGGAATTTCCTCCCCACCTGTTGTCATTTTGTTCGACGATGGCGAGGGAGCAACGCCGGTTCACTTGGGGACCCCCTTGGGCGGGGCGGCTCAATCTCCTTCATTGGAGGCCGGTGGCTCGGAGAGGTTACAGGCGGAGGCGGGAGTGACCTCCGCCTTGCTCGAAGTGGGAGAAGTGGCTACGGTCGCCGAGGTTCATCCTGGGCTGCTGGTGGGAGAGCCAGCAGGCGACGAAGGGATGGCCAAACCTACCAAACCGGCGATCGAACCTCGCGGGGTGCTTTCTAGTGAAGGGCCTTCCACCGAGGCATAGGAGGCCCCGGGGGAAGCCGAAGTTCCTGAGGAGTCTGTTGGGGGTAGGGGAATATTCGAGGAGGCAGAAGCAGAAGAGGGGAAGAAGGAGAAGGAGGGGAAGAAGGAGAAGGAGGGGAGCTGTCGAGAGAAGGGGACGTTCGGGCTGGGGCTCCCTCGCCGGAGTCGAAATGCCCGAGGCTTCTCAAATGAGGGCTTTGGTGGAGGAGGCCGGCCAACCGAGGGCCTCATGGGCCGCGGGTTCCCAGGTTGGCTCCCTAAGCGCAGACTTCCACTCACGCGACCCGGAGGTGAGCGCCATGCTCTCCGCTTTGATGTGGTATGCGTTCCAAGAGGGAGAGGGTTCCTCGACAGGAGGGAATTATCCGAAGGACCTTATCGAGATGGCCTTTAGATACATCGGGGTGCCGAATGAGGCTTTTCTTCTTCCGAGATCGATGATCTTGCCCTTACGAGGATTGCTACGGATTACGCATCTCGGGTAAGTTGTCACACTGAAGTAGGGTCTTTAGTCAGCTAGTTTGACTGTATTCTTTATGTGTGCAATCCTTTTTGCAGAATGCCCTGATCATGAGGGCGCTGAAATGGCGCTTGCATCTGGTCGTTGGAGCTTGGGCTCGGGCCCGCCAAGAGGTTGATCACCTCAAGGAGAGGATGGATTCTACAGATAAACTTTTTCGAGCCCTAGTGGTCCTTCAGAGGGAGCTCGAGGAGGCTCGCAGGGTTCTTACAGTTGAGAGGGAAAGAGCCTCTCAACTCGCTACACAGGTCAGTGAGCTTCAAGGCTTCCGCGAGCAATCCGAGAAGGTTAGTCTGGAGCTATCTCAGGCCAAGGCGGAGCACGAGAGCAAGGTCAATTCTATGCAATAGTTTTTTGATAAGAGGTGGGATCAGTTGAAAGCCAGCCATGCTGAAGATAAGGGCAACTGGAGCAAGAGGCTCGAGGAGGAAGAGCATAGGTGTCGGCGGCAGTAGGACCACCTCACCCATGTGAATAAAGAGCTCGCCGACACAAAGGATCGGCTAAAGTGGTCGGACGAACGAGCTGCTCAACTTTCCGACGAGCTCGACTACGCCCGTCAAGAAATTGGAGACACTCAGTCCCGGGTGGACGAACTCAAAGAGAGCCTTCGTCAAAATCAATCGGCTAAGTCGAGGGTTCTCAATAGGGTCCAAGTGCTGGACGGCGAGCTAGCTCGGCGGGGCGAGGAGGTAGGGCGTTATCTGTTTTATCCGTTTTGGCCTTTCAACTTCTTCCTTACCTGGCTCTTCATCTGCAGTTGAACAAGATGAGCCAGGAGTTTCAGGAGCGGTTGACGATTCAGAGAGGAGGCGGCCTCGAGGCACCGAAGGATCTCCGAATTGGAGAAGCAATTGGCCGAGGCGAATGCGCGGGTCTCTTCAGCGGTGGAGGAGTACAAGAACTCTACCGAGTTTGCCGACGAATGCAGGGCGGCCTGTGCCGATGCATTCCAGCTCGGGGAAGAGGAGGCATGGGCTAAGATTGCTCAGACTTATCCTGACCTAGACCTATCTTGCTTGGAAGCCGAGTATTATGAGACACACACCCCGGGGGCCAAGGAAGACGAATATGGAGAGATTTCTGATCGATCTCAAAGCTGTTCTTGGAGTTGACGTTGCCGCCGAGGTACCCCGGTGGGACACCATCGAGAAGGGGGGCCAAGCGACGCTCCCGCTGGTGCTGCCGCAGGAGATGCCGGGTCTGATCCCAATTCTTGACCCTTTGGGGGCCATATGTATTTTCTCTTTCTTTTGTTTTGTAGTTTGACCGGAAATCAGTAAACGGGTTAGTTGTTTTTCATTTATTTGTCTTTCTTGGATGGTTTCTTGTCTTGAATTTTAGTCCCAACTGCGAGCGCCGCTTGGTTGGTTTTCTAGCTCGAATTTGAAGGAACATCTTGGTCGAGGCCAAGGCATAGGGATAATCCCGACGAAAGAGTCGAGCAACAACACAGCTTGGTACAAAAGGAGGTTGAGAGACGATTCAATTCGGCTTTAACCAAATGGCACAGTGGTTCGGCTAGGGCCGAAGAATGAAATAGCTCGGCTAAGGCCGAGGGATGAAGTAGCTCGGCTAGGGCCGAGGGACGGAGTAGCTCGGCTAGGGCCGAGGTAGTCCACCTTACCAGTGGCCAAACTATGATCGTGCCTTCGACGAAAAGAGGGAAGTTTGTCCCTGAGCAGGGGGTTTGTTGAACCTTCGCTGTCACCCCTTTATTCTTTTTGGTAAAGGGAGGGTTTGGCCTTCGCATCTATTTATTACCCCTGTCAGTGCTTTGTCTTTTCCAAGGCAGGTCGCTTTGGGTGTGTGGTGTAAGTGCTTATTTGCCATTGGAGGATGTCATTTTCGCAGGAAGATCCCTCGGATCCCCATATCTGCAAGATCGGTGGACAGCTTTCTGCATTTAAAGCCCGTGATGCGGGATTAGAGATAATCTTTTGGCATGCATCACGGCTCGGGCGACGTGCTTGGCACGCATTGTGGGGCTGTTTTCATTTCAGGAGGCCACGTGGTGGCGTGGGTTTGGCGTTTCGAATCTCGGCTGTTTCTGTTCCCAGTTTTCTCCGCCTATAAAAAGGAGAAAGAGGGCTGTGTTGGGCCATCCCAAAGTTTTCTTTTCTGTAAATTGTGAAGGTACACACAATGCCTGTCTCTCTGGGGCTTAGAGCGGGAGGACCGAGCTTTCCTCCTGCAAATCGTCGTCGTCCTCTGGACAGTTGGGGTGACGAAGGAGCGCCAGGGGGTGGCTTGGCCTCAAGAAAGGAGCCCCGGAGATCGTATGGAGAGCGCACAGGAGGTTCGCAGAGATCGCATGGAGAGCGCACATATACGCTTCCTGTGTGACCTTTGCGGTTCACCCTTGGGGACACAGGGTTGGAAGTGTACGCGTGCTCCCTATGACTTGCGTGAACTTCTCCTCCTCCCATGGTTCGGATTCCTGGGCTCATCTGCCAGGGGAATCTTTTGCCACGTGAGGAGGGGGTGATGGTGTGTCGCCCGCTAGTACATTGCCTTTTGACTTGGGCAATGGCTAACGGTACACACTAGATTTGGGGAGTACCCCGGTATCAGGGTCCGCGAGCTTTCTCCCTGCTCGTCGGAGGGCCCTTCGATTGGGTGGTTTGGGGCAAAAACCCATCCACCCTTTCTGATTTCTCTGATATCTCGGGTTGGACGCCGAGATATCATTATTAACCGAAGCTGGTCGCAACGGTCGGGCTGAGTCGTCTGCTCATTATCGGCTTGAGCTGACTGGTCTGTGGCTTGCCTGATTCGTTGGATCGGATGCCGAAGCATCATTATCACCCGAAGCTGTCTTGGAGCAGCTTGGCTGAGCTATGTACTCATTTTTATTTCATGCATTCCAATGCACTTGTAATGCCTCTCAGGCGGTTGTAATTCGTTTCGATGGTAATGAAATAAAGAAAGTTTTGTTCTTTATCCTAGTTTCTGTTTCTTTTGTGCCGAGAGTTATTGTTGGCAACGAAACAAGGTGCAGGGATATCACTCGTTCTTGGCCGAGGATTCTGCGCTATCCGACCTAGTCGGGGCTCATAAGCTGCCCGAATTCGAACGAAACTTTGGAGATCATTTGGTCTGGTCGGGTCTTGCGATAATGAGACACGCATCTTGGCCTTATGCTGGGGCCTTGATGGTGGGAAGGATTCCTCGGCTTTTTCCGGGATTCTTAGCGGTATAACGTATTCCATGACTCGGATGAGGTTCAGAGACTTATAGCTTGGCCCCGCCGAAGTTTGGAGATTCATTGCTCGGCCCTGCGAGGTTCAGAGACTTATAGCTCGGCCCTGCCGAGGTTTGGGGATTTGTTTGTTTGGAGGGGTAATTCGGTTGTCGCTGAGACTCCGGATATTTGGTTCCTACGAGATTCGGCGCGGAACGGGTGGCGCATGGGTACGCCCGACATTTATGTTTTGGTGGTTTCCGAGGGAAGCGAGCTATCGTCAGCTGCCGATGCACTTCTTGAATGCGGCTGATTCGAGGAGATCCGATGGGGCTTCGGGAACATTTACTCCGTGGGGGTCCGGCAGATCAGAAGGAACCCAGTTTCTAGAGAAGGAGGGGGGTTCCCGAGTAACTCGTCGACGTTTACCGATTTTCCTCAGGAGGGGGCGCGACTCTTCGTTTCATGTGGGCGCCTGCCAAAGTGGCGACACGCGGCAGATTCTCACGGGTCGGGATTAATGACTCGACTGCTCGAGATACTCACCAGGGCGGTATAAATATGGGCAAGGGGGATGTCAGTGTTCGTCATCCCCTCGGCTAGCCTCTCGATAGCTCCTGAAAGCGAGTATGGCTTCTTAGGGGGAAGGGCAATCGAACGGAGAGTCAGCGTTGTCAGCAACGGCCGTGGGGGCTCCTAGGGGAGCCGTTCCACCGTGATGGTTGATGGTATGGCCTTGGCTTCAGCTTTTGCAAGCCATGAGCAGCTCGAGAAGGCGGTCGAGGAGTATCTCTCCATTTCCACGAGGGAGGCCGAGGCCCTTCGCCGGGTCATAGACCGGCAGGAGGGGAGATAGCATCCCTCCGTCAGCAAGTCGCCGAGCTGTCCCGGCGTGTGGAAGACCTAGCAGCTCCTGGGGGGAGACATTAGGCCTCTGCGAAGGCCATTTTTCACTCTTTCTTTCTGTACTTTTCCTTATAATAAATAAAGAGAAAAGTCCTTTTTTGGCAATCTTTTGTTTTTAGTTGAGACCGTTGTTTAGTTCATAAAAAGGAAAAACTGCTTGTTCCTATTTGAACTAAAGGGGGATTTGGGCGGTCCCGTGGGCTTACACGATAAGTCGTGGTCTCGTTTGCGGAGCGAGATAGGCGCTTGGGTGATAAGGTGCAGGGATATTGCTCGGGGATTTAGCAGTAGGGGGATTCCCCGACATTGTCTGGGGTTCATGGGCGGCCGTTTAGGGATTTGCTAAAGGCGCAGACTTTGTGTCTGTTGACGGTTTTGCACGGTGTGCATTTTTCAAACTGGCCAAAGTTTTGGGGACTGTTCAGAAGTCTTTGGCTTCAATCGAGGTTTGTGTGCTTCGGTTTTTGCCGGGGCTTACGCACTCCGATTTTAGCCGGGGCTTGTGCACTCCGATTTTGGCTGGGGCTTTAGAATTCACCGCTAGGCCCAACCGAGGTTTGGAGAATAGTTGCTCGGCCCAGCCAGGTTCGAGATTAGTTGCTCGGCCCAGCCGAGGTTCAGAGAGCCCAGCCAGGTTCGGAGATTAGTTGCTCAGCCCAGCCGAGGTTCAGAGATTTGTTGCTTGCCCAGCCGAGGTTCAGAGATTTGTTGCTCGGCCCGCCGAGGTTTGGAGAATAGTTGCTCGGCCCGGCCGAGGTTCGGAGATTAGTTGCTCGGCCCGACCGAGGTTTGGAGATTAGTTGCTCGGCCCGGCCGAGGTTCGGAGATTTGTTGCTCGGCCTCGCCGAGGTTCGGAGATTAGTTGCTCGGTCCAGCCGAGGTTCGGAGATTAGTTGCTCGGCCCAGCCGAGGTTCGAGATTAGTTGCTCGGCCCAGCCGAGTTCGGAGAATAGTTGCTCGGCCCAGCCGAGGTTCGGAGATTAGTTGCTCGGCCCAGCCGAGGTTTGGAGATTTGTTGCTCGGCCAGCCGAGGTTCGGAGATTTGTTGCTCGGCCCAGCCGAGGTTTGGAGAATAGTGCCCGGCCCAGCCGAGGTTCAGAGATTTGTTGCCCGGTCCAGCTGAGGTTCGGAGATTTGTTGCTCGGCCCAGCCGAGGTTCGAAGAATAGTTGCCCGGCCCAGCCGAGGTTCGAAGAATAGTTGCCCGACCCAGCCGAGGTTCGGAGATTAGTTGCTCGGCCCAGCCGAGGTTCGGAGATTTCCTGCTTAAACAGGTAACTCGGTCGTGCCGAGGATTGGTAAGCAGCATCTGTTTCTTTTCATGATTTTTGGTGATATAATATATGATGATTTATGTCATGAATTATGAAACAACGTGCCAACAAAAATTTTAGAAGGCGAGCCTATAGAGGGCATACCCTACTGATGATACTTGCGGAGGTTGTCCGAATTCCACGTCCGAGGGATGGATCTTCCGCTTAGATCTTGCAGCTTGTAGGTCCCGGGTCCGACGACCTCCACTACTTGGTAGGGGCCTTCCCAGTTTGGGGCTAGCTTTCCTTGCTCCAGTGGTTTGGAGATAGATGCTTTCTGGAGAACAAGGTCGCCAGGCAAGAAAGCTTTCCCTTTGACTCTGGAGGCGTGGTAACGGGCCACTCTTTGCTGGTAGGCAGCTATTCTGATCGAGCTTTTTCTCTGATCTCCTCTACCAGGTCAAGGTTGGCGCGGAGCTGCTCATCGCTGGCTTCCTCCGAGTAGCTTTCCACCGCAGAGAAGGGAGTCCTATCTCCATGGGGATGACGGCCTCTGTGCCGAAGGCCGTTCAGAATGGGGTTTCGCCTGTGGGCACTCTCGGGTGGTGCGGTAGGCCCATAGGACATGGTGCAATTCGTCTGCCCACCTGCCTCGGGCTCTTGAGAGTCGAGCTTTGATCCCTTGAAGCAAGGTTCGGTTGGTTACTTCGGCTGCTCCGTTAGCCTATGGATGCTCGACCGAGGTAAGGTGGTGATGGATCCCGTGCTCCTCACAGAACTGACGAAACTTCTAATTGTCGAATTGTTTGCCGTTGTCAGTGATGATGGTGTGCGGGAGGCCGAAGCGGCTGATGATGGATCTCCACACAAAATCCCTGGCCCGAGCCTTAGTTATTTGAGCGACTGCTTCCGCCTCAACCCATTTGGTGAAGTAATCGATGGCGATGAACAAAAATTTCCGTTGCCCCGTGGCGAGCGGAAATGGGCTGAGAATGTCCATTCCCCACTTGGCAAAGGGCCAAGCGGAGGAAATGGGGACCAGGCTGGCGGAGGGCAGCCTCTGAATACTTGAGTGTCTTTGGCATGGGTCGCAAGCTCGGACAAGGTCGTCTGCATCCTTCTGCATGGTCGGCCAATAGTAACCTTGACGCAACACCTTGTGGCACAGGGACCGGCTCCCCAGATGGTTGCCGCAAATTCCCTCATGCACCTCCCGAAGGGCATAATTAGCCTCAGATGGGCGGAGGCATCTAAGTAATGGCATAGAGAAGGACCGCTTGTAGAGCTGGTCATCAATTAGCACATAGTGGGTGGCTTGCAGCTTTAGCCTTCTGGCCTCCCTTCGATCGGCCGGGAGCGACCCTTCTTTGAGGTACTTCAGGATGGGGTCGAACCATGATGGTTCGGCCTCAACTTGCATCACTCGGTCAGCTTCCATGATACTAGGTCTCTCCAAGGTCTCCAGGTAGAATTTCATTCGGCGTCCATTGATTCCGTAGTCGCTAGCCGAGATAGCAGGTCGGCACGGGCATTTTCAGATCTAGGAATCTGAATGATCTCAAATTCGGGAAATGGGAGAGTAGGCTCCGAACCTCTTGGAGTTATCGGATCATGTTCGGTTCCCGGGCCTCAAACTCCCCTCGCACATGACCTGCCACCAGCTGGGAGTCGGTGAAGGCATTCAGTTTCTCCACCTTAAGGCTGCGGGCGATCCGGAGATCGGCCAGCAGAGCTTCATATTCAGCTTCGTTGTTGGAGGCCGGGAAGGAGAAGCAGATGCCATATTCAAAAGTCTCCCCCTCCGGGCTAGTGAGGACCAAACCCCATACCGAAGCGATGGGCGTTGGATGACCCATCCACATGGAGGAGCCACCGGGCGCTAGATTTTGGTTTCTCGGAGGAGTCAGGGGTGGAGCCGTGCTCCGGGATGGTACATGCGAGGAGGAAATTGGCTAGCACCTGAGCTTTGATGGTCGGGCGAGGCTGAAATCGAATGTCGTGCTCGCTCAGCTCGATGGCCCATTTGGTCATTCTCCCCGATGTCTTCGGACGGTGGACCACTGCCTTGATGGGTTGGTCAGTCAGGACTGTCACAGAATGTGCTTGGAAGTATATGGCCGCAACTTTCGGACTGAGGTGATCAAGGCCAACACCATCTTCTCGATCTGGGTATACCTCGTCTCTGCATCTCGGAGCAGTTTGCTGACATAATAAATCAGCTTCTGGGCCTTATTTTCTTCTCTGACCAGCACCGAGCAAACGACACCTTTGGAGATAGCCAGATACAGGCACAATGTCTCCCCGGGATTTGGACTGCTGAGGAGAGGGGGAGAGCCGAGGTACTTCTTGAGATCTTCGAATGATTTTTGACACTCGGGGGTCCACTAAAAATTCTTGGCCGACCGAAGAGTTTTGAAGAAGGGGAGGCACCTTTCGGCGGAACGAGCCACGAAACGGTTAAGGGCCGCTATCCTCCCGGTTAGGCGCTGGACTTCTTTAATAGATGCCGGGGGCGCCATCTGTTGGAGAGCTTGGATCTTCTAGGGGTTAGCTTTGATACCCCGCTGGGAGACCATGAAGCCGAGGAACTTCCCAGAGTTAATGCCGAAGGCGCATTTAGTCGGATTGAGCTTCATCCGGTATTTGCAGAGTGTTGCGAAGCTCTTCGAGAGATCCTCGACGTGCTGTGGTGCTTCTTTGCTCTTGACCAGCATGTCGTCGACGTATACCTCCATGTTCCGGCCGATTTGTTCTTTGAAGACTTTGTTAACCAGCCTTTGGTAGGTGGCATCCACAAGCTGATCAATTCGGGGGAGGGGGAAGCTATCCTTTGGGCACGCTTTGTTGAGGTCGGTGAAGTCGATGTAGATCCGCCACTTACCGCTCGACTTTTTTACCATGACGACATTTGACAGCCGGCTTGGGTAATTCACCTCCCGAATGAAGTTCGCCTTGAGAAGTTTATCAACCTTCTCCTCAATAGCTCTCTGCCGCTCTGGGGCAAAACTCCTCTTCTTTTGTTTGATGGGCTGATACATTTCATCCATGTTAAGGCAGTGGACAAGAACTTCGGGGCTGATCCCTGGCATGTCGGAGGCGGACTAGGCGAAAACATCGGCATTGCCTCGGAGGAAGTCGATCAGCTCCTGCCAGGATTCTCCTTTCAGCAGCAACCCGATTTTTATGGTTCGGTCGGGACAAGCTTCGTCCAGTGGTACTTCCTCCAGTTCTTCGACTGGTTCCCCTCGTTGCTTGGCGAATTCCTTCCAAGCGTCCAGCCCATCAACTTCGAGCATTCTGGACTGAAGGCTGGTGACAAAACACTGCCGAGCCATAGTTTGGCTTCCTTAGACAACACCAACTCCTCGCCTAATGGGGAATTTCATAGATAGGTGTGGGATGGAGACGATGGCTTTGAGAGACATCAGGCCGGGTCTTCCAAATATCGCATTGTAGGGGGACCTGAGCTTAGTCACTAAGAAGTCCGTGTGAACAGTGGCCATAAGGGGCCAGGTTTCTGCCCAAACCGTTAAGGTTACGACCCCCTCTGGGACGATGACGTCACCTGTGAACCCCATTAGGGTGGAGTCTACGGCTCGGAGGTTTTCCATGAGCAATCTCATCTTGGCAAACACATCAAGGTACAAAACATTCACGGAGCTTCCACTATCAACAAGGATCCGACTTACATCATAGTTATTTAAATTGAGAGATACAACCAGTGCGTCGTCATGTGGGAACTGTATCCCTTGGAGATCATCGTCGGAGAAGGAGAGCTCACCCGTTCGCGCTTTCTTTGGCACCGAGCCTTCGTCATCATTTCTGAAGCTTGAGCCATCGGCCTCTTCAATCATGTTAATGTGGCCGATTACGGGTGGATTGGGAGGAGGAGGAGGCTGCTGAGGATCAAGCTGGCGGTCACCCCCTTGTCCTGGCTTGGGTGCCCTCCTGAACTGGTTCAGTCGGCCCTGCTGGATAGCCTCTCAATTTCATTCTTCAGTTGCCAGCATTCCTCGGTGTCGTGGCCATGCTCCCGGTGATAACGACAGTATTTGGTGGGGTCCCTCCGAGTTGGTTTCCCTCGGAGAGGAGTTGGTCGGGGGAGCTGGTGCTCTATCTCCATGAGGATTTGCGCCCTGGGTACAATGAGTGGAGTGTATCAGTCGAATCACCTGGGCGGGCTCCGGGAGTGATTTCTCGGCGGCGGGGGAGCTCTTTGGTGATGAGGCGGGCTTGGCTGACGGATGGGTCGGTGCCTGTTCGAACCTTTAGGTTCTTTCTTCTTCGCCAGCTCAGCACGGGCAGCTCTCCGTGATTCTTCGACCCTGGAGTATTTATCTGCCCGGGCCATCATATCGGAGAGGTTCGGGGGGTAGCTGAACTCCATCGCCAGGTAGAAGTCGCTCTCCTTCAAGACTCCCCCTACTAGGGCGGACATAGCCACCTCATGATTAAGGTTGTCCACCTCCAGCATGGCCTTGTTGAAACGGCCAAGGTAATTTCTCAAGGACTCCCCCTCTCTCTGTTTAACTTCAGAGAGGGAGTCGGATCTTCGTCGGTGGCGGCGGCTACTGACGAACTGGCCAATAAAAAGATGGCTCAGCTCGTCGAATGAATCAACGGAACCTGGTTTCAAGGTGTTGAACCAGGTTCGGGCAGATCCTCTGAGGGTGGAAGGGAAGGCACGGCAGAGGATTGCGTCTGATGCTCCGTGGAACATCATTATTGATCGGAAGCTACTGAGATGATCATCCGGATCAGAAGAGCCATGGTAGGGCTTGATGGCGGGTAGTTTAACATGGGAGGGGATCACTTCCTCCATAATCCCTTTGGTGAAGGGGATGCCCTGCTCCGCCTTGGGCTGAGGCGGATGAGCCTGCTTGGCGGCATCCAGCTCCTGACGCATCTCCCAGAGTTGTCGGCGGATCTCCTCCTCAGATGTAAGAGGAGGAGCCGGGCAAGGAGAGCGCGGAGAGGGCATCGAATCATGGCGGGAGGACTCCGGAGAGAGGGATCGGGCCCGCGAGATCTAGGAGGATCCCTGTTACAGCCCCGTCGTGGGGCTGGTCTATCCTCCTTGGGTTGGTATGGGGGGTCCGCGACTCCATGCGGACCGGAAGAAGAGGTGGCCAGAGAAAAAGGGGTTGTGGCCTCCTCAGGAAGGCGTGGAGCGGGGGCAGTTGCGAGGCGCTCCTGAACCAAATGGGTCAGGGCTTGGACCTGCTGGACCAGTGTGGCGAACTGGTCCTGGGTCACCGGGATAGCCGGCGGCGACGGGGTCTCAACTGGTGGCGGCTACGGTGCCACGTTGCTCATCGGATCAGGCTTTGGGAGACGACCTGGTCCTGGGCTTCAGAGGTTGCTCTTCTCTGATTAGCCATTGGAGAGGCTCTCTTCCGGATCGAAATACTTATCTCCTTTCTTCAAGTTTTAATGGGAACTTGAGGCCCTTCCTCTAGCACCAATCTGTTGCCACCAGGATCTGTCCTCCGACTCGGGTGCGGTCGGTCTTCTAATCGGGCTTCCTCCTGGGCGGACCTGCACAGAAGTCCTCATGCGAGAGGCATTGGGGGTTGTTGGCCCAGATGACAACCCAAGAGGGGGGGGGGGTGAATTGGGTTCTTTAAAAAATTAGCCTTTTAAAATAGTTTGCTTAAGATGAATGAAGGCAATAGCAAAGTAAATATAAAGTGCAGAAATAAGACGGTGATAGAGATAGAGTCAATGTAAGCACGGCAAACACAAAGAGTTTATAGTGGTTCGGTGTATCCAACACCTACGTCCACTCCCAAGATTCACTTGGGTCCACACTATAATCAACCTGATTACAGCCGAGTTGTTTTACAAGCTCACAACTCAAACTTGTTGTTTTCCGGGCGCACAACGAACCCAGCTGGTTTTCAAGGGCTCACCAGCACAAAAACCCTAACACAAGCTTAACCAAGCTTGAACCGAGGTAAGACTACCTCCACTAGTTCAATCCCCAGATTGAACTAGATACAAACAAATGAAATATGTTTTTCAAATACAAAGCTCCTTAATGAGCAGATAATCAAATAATATAACAAGTTTAGAAAAGCCTGATTTGTAGATGGTTGGCTTTTGAGCTTTTCTTCTTTTCTTCTTTTCTTCTTCTCCTTGCTAGGTTGAATCAAGCCTCAGCTCCGATTCTTCACAGTTGAAGCAGTTGAGAAGGGTTGAAAAGCAAGAAGCTGAACTTCTTTCTCCAAGTTGGGAAATCCACCAAAACTTGATTTGAATGCCTTGGATTCCTCTTGAGCTTTTTGGAGTGGAGTGGATTTGAGCTAGAAGGTTTTCCTCTTGAGATTCAGGCTCTCTCTTTTTCGGATTTTTGAAATGGGATTTGTTTATTTCCGATTTTCTCACTTTTTCGTTCTCTTTTTTCCGTTCTCATTTTTGAACAATAGTCTTCCCTTTTTATAGATTTCTTTCAAACCATTTTTGGAAGAAAACTATCCGTTGGAGTGTACCTTGTAGCAAAATATATCCGTTAGAAATAAGGTAAAATAGAAATATTACCGTTAGAGCTGATCTGGCAATTTGATTTTTCGTTCCAGGTGGGTTGGAGTCGACTCTAACTTTTCTGGAGTCGGCTCTAACTCGAAACACTTTAAAACGATATTTCCGGAGTCGTCTCTGACTTTTCTGGGGTCGACAAGAAACTTTTCTGGAGTCGACTCTAACTTACCCCGGAGTCGACTCTAGGTCGGGGCCAGAAAAATCGACGTTCTGCTTCTTCTGTGAGAGTCGGCTCTAACAGTCTCGGAGTCGACTCTAACTTCCGTGCCAGTTCCGGAGTCGGCTCTGTGATTCTCGGAGTCGACTCTAATGTCTGCAATCTTACCTAGACATTAGATTCGATCCAGAAACGATGTAACTCCTGATTTTGATCATTCAATAGACTTATAATCTGAAACACTTAATCAAAATCATTAGAGCCTCCATTAGTTATACTCAAATAGTTTTGTTAATCATCAAAATCATCAATTGGGTCAACAATCTCCCCCTTTTTGATGATAACAAAAACTTTGAGTATATGCATTCAAAAATTCATTCGAACTAAAGATTATAGTCATTTTGAAACTTAAACATTTTTAATTAAGGATTTGATGCCAATATTCAAGTAAACTTTTAAAATTGTGCATGAGTTCAATATAATTCATCAATTATGAATATTTAATCTAAATGTGCAGAAAATTGCAATTGAGCTTTTGTTAAGCTCCCCCTGCATTGAATAGCTCCCCCTATAATTAAGCATCGAATTTTAACTGATTAAGATTTCAAGTTATCTTGCATAAACAATCATTTCTCCCCCTTTCTTTCTTTCTTTATGCATATACAACTATCTCTCATTAAAATTTTCAAGTCTTTCTTTCTTTGCATATTCATATTCAATATTCATTTCAATCTTTCTTCTTTGCATATTCAACCATCTCTCCCCCTTTTTTGTTATCAGCAATAAGGAGAGTTTTAGATAAAGAAAGTTAATAAACATAGGGATTCAAGCAGTCAATATTTGAAAATGTGAAATTGCATTTCATAAGTAAGAAGCATTACATTAGTTGATTCATGTACATTCCAAAATGAAATACATTAGATATTCAAAAATTCCTAAATACAAACTATCAAATCAAAATCAAGGTCAGATGTGTTTGAATACAATTTTCTTCAAATGACCTATGATTTCCATTACATCATCCTTTTGTGATTTCTTAAAGTTTTCAAGGCAAGCTTCAATTTGTGAGACTGCAAGGTCAATGTCCTTCTTCAGTTGACCAGTTGCATGAACATAAGATCCCGATCCATCAGCAATGCCTTCCATCCTTTCGAATATTTTGTGAAGTTCAGCACCAAAGGATTCAACAGAATTGCTTAAGGTAAAGGAGATCATGTCCAGTCTCGAATTAAGTTCTTCCTTCAACTGATTAAAGTCTTCTTTTAATTGAGTAATTTCATGAGATCTCTGACTATCATACTCAGCAAGCAAAGCTCTCACTGACCAATCTGTTCATCAGAGAATCTCCCAGAAGTTGCTATAGACTGATGTGGAGGTGAGGGAATAGAACTAGGTCCGGCCTCTGAAGGTCCAGCTGAAGATGGTCCCGCAATAGATGGATCAGGGACAGATGGTCCCTCAGTGGATGGTCCAGGGATGTCTTCTACTCTGGTTTCTTCTGCTCTATCTCTTTCTGCTCTTTCTCTCTTCCTCCTTTCATCCAAACACCATTCAATTTCTTGAAGCCCATCCGATGAATAGTTGAGATGCTATAATAGTCAGTGTGTCTCAATTTT
>UESW01001762.1:276761-362669 GCA_900491605.1 Calamus simplicifolius | reverse complement strand
CATTCTTTTAATAAAGTAGGTGGGATCTGACTCCACCCTTTTGACAAAGAGAAAAGAAATTTCTTTAAAGGCAAGTTATAGCTCATGGGGAGCTCGGGGTTGCTTTCTAAGCTATGTCTTGCTTTGGACTTTGGAGGAGATAAAATGGTCCCAAAAGTTGAAAGATAACGTAGAATGATTACCCCGAACACAGAACTACTTCACGTTGGGATGCCGCCCCATGACAACGTAGCGTGGCCTCGAGCATGCTTTTTATCAAAAGAAATGGACAAAAGCACCGGAGAATGAATGGGTGACTGACCCTGTGAATAAAAATACATAAAAAAAAATTTACTGCACCATTCTTTGATATTACAGGTATATATTGATAGCATAAATTTTTTGATATAATAAGTATATATTATCATATAAATTAGTCATTAATGCATATTTATACACATACGATGCGCGATAAAGCTTATTGGATCATCGCACGTGCGCTGGCATGCATGGACAATCAATCCATACGATCGATGTGTGCTCGCTATACCGAAGAATAATACAGCAAAACTTTTCCAAAAGGCAAACGCCATGAGAGAATGGGCCAAAGGTAAAATAATTAAAATCCTATTTAGCTTAACTTTCATTTTTTTATTATTTACTTTAAAAAATAAAATAAGTCCTAATTAATAAAGCAAAGTGAAGAAAGTAGATTCATATGACCGACCCATGTAGTTGAAACAAAGGCTTAGATGAGTTGAGTTGAGTTGGTTTTGTAAAATAAAATATAAAATATATAAAATATTATTTTTTATTATTTTTAATTTAAAAATATATAAAAAATTATTTTAATTTTTTTTTTAAAAAAAGAGACTCATGTTTTCTCATTGTCATCAATAATGCTGTCGCCATTAATTTCTTTGTATTTTTTTCCTCATACTATCATTAGCAACTTTGTTACTATTATGATCATGATCTAAATCATTAAAATAATTACCATCCCATCATCTCTATCATTTAATCAAAACTCACCAATAGCACGACTTTCATATGTAATTATCACTATCTCCTCCCCCCCCCCCCATCATTAACAAACGGAAAAAAAAAACATTCTTTTAATCCTCAAACTTCCACTCAAAATTCATCTTCGTTCTTAAATTTTTATTAATTTGTCATAGTTTAATCTCTCATGATTTATGAATGTTTCATTTTTGGTATTCTATTACATGAAATCAATTAATTTTGAAGAAATAAATAACACGTAATCTTTATCAAGTAATTCATACATTGGCATCAAAATATTACATTAATTATTTTATTAATTTTAACTAATCTTATATAATATAATGTTAGAAATGTAATATTCAATTAAATTAAGAAAATAGATAACATGTCATCTTGTCAAACAGTTTATACATTAGTATTAGTATTAGGATGATGCATTAATTATTTATTAATTTTAACTAATTTTATATAATATGATGTTAAAATATAATATTTTAAAATATAAAAAATTAAGCTGTAATATTTGTAAGTTGAAGAATAAGAATAAATTTGAATAAAAATTAAAGACTCGGAAAATATTTTAACCTAAATATATTTATTTAAAAAATAACCTTTTGTCGTCGGTATTTTCAACGCACGCTGACGCGTGGCAATAGCTCGGTGGGCATGAGCAAATAGACACGGGTTTGAGGCTTGTCCCTTCCCTTGTCCGCTGACCTTACAATCACTTCACTTCTTAGTGGGTTTCTTCTTCTTCTTCTTTCTTCTTTTTGGTACAAGCGGGCGATCATACAACACGAGTATGAGTCAGCCCATAAAAGTCAGAATACACTAATTGCTGTAAGACAAAAGGGCAATGATCACCCTGCCTCCAACTTCAAAACCCTGAATGGTGAGCCACACTCGAAGCCACCCAATCGGCTGCCGAGTTAGCCTCGCGATAGATGTGCCGGATCTAAACCCCCTGGAGCTCACTCAGAATAGCCCAGATATCCTGCAGAAGAGGGTTGGTTGCGGGTTGGGAGTCACTATCCCTCCACAACCACTAATAATAGTCATAGAGTTGCCCTCAATAATGAGATTATAAACATGTAGAGTCCTGACTGCGAAGGAGATGCCCGCCCAAGCTGCATATAGCTCAGACATAGGGACCGAGGAGTCCAGACTACCAAAGCCATCGGCCGCCAACAAGACTCCCTCCGGCCCATGAATGACAAAGGCGGAGCCAGCTAATCGCCCACGGATACTCCCGTCAAAGTTGATTTTGACAAACCCTGAAGGAGGGGGCTCCCAAGATATAAAAACCGTATGTCGATTCGCTACCGAAGCAGCAGGGGAGCTCCAGAGGCCAGCGGAGTCAAAATCACCAGAGACGAGGCCATGGGCACAATCCGTCGACAGAGATCGGATATTCCTCATGATCCTATGGTGAGATATAGAAGCATTATCAAAGATAATCTGGTTTCTAGACAACCAGATCTGATAAGCGGTTGAAGCCTATAGAGCACTTTTATAGTGTGGAGCGTTCCTGAGGTCTTCCAAGAAAAAGGAGCACTGAGAATCCCCATGATCCGGTCTACAGTGATAGCCAACTGACATCCATATCTGCCCCACTCTAGGGCAAGAGAAGATGGCATGCGCTGTGGTCTCTGCCTCCAATCCACGTAACGGGCAAGTCAGCTGTATAGGCAAGCCCCTCCTCCCCAACAAAGCACAAGTAGGAAGGCATTCCCACAGAATCTTCCATATGAAGAGTTGGATCATGGGAAGAATGGAAAGCTTCCAGATCCACCCAGCCTCCACCGACCACTGAGACCGAGGCCTGAATATCTTCACAAGATCTTTGGTGGGGGCCCTAGATAGACAAGATCTCCTCCAGAGTCTGAAATCCGTAGCTATGCCCGGGTGAGAGGAATGGACAGGATCCAACGAGAGAGCTCCGCACCAAAAAACGAGTCACCATCGGGATGTCCCAGGAGGAAGGATCAGTAAAGATCAGATCCTTAACAGTCATACTACTCGGGATATCAATACTAAAGAAGGAAGGCCATCGAGAAAGAGGTATGTCAGAAAACCAGGTGTCCTGAAGAACATCAATGAAAGAACCATCTCCAATCATCCACGAGGTATTTTCCAGAATGGAGGTACCATAGCGACACACCTCCTTCCAAAAGGAAGAATAACGCCGAGATGCCTGAATATGCACAGAGGAAGACCAGTCTCCATATCTCGCGCGCATAAAAGAACTCCAGAGGCAATGCGGCTTCAGAATGAACCGTGAGGCATGCTTGGCCAAAAGGGCCTCCCTTCTGATAGCCAAAAACTGGATCCCAAGACCGTCCTTCTGGAT
The DNA here is from genome assembly GCA_900491605.1 of Calamus simplicifolius. Taxonomy (NCBI): domain Eukaryota; kingdom Viridiplantae; phylum Streptophyta; class Magnoliopsida; order Arecales; family Arecaceae; genus Calamus; species Calamus simplicifolius. The sequence goes on along the minus strand of UESW01001762.1, from coordinate 359,335 downwards.
CGGCATACAAACCCTCTCCCAAGACAAAAGGTGAACACCATGCCCATCCTGCATAGAAGCCCAAAGGGAGTCCCTGAAGCATCTCTCAATCGTCCTAAGGCAAGATAACATGATGACAGCATTGGAGAGGAGATACATAGGAAGAGAGGAGAGGACCGACCGGATGATAGTTACCCTAGCCATCATAGATAATCCCGTAACCTGCCACCCCTCAATGCGCTGACGAACCCGCAGCTCTAGGTCTGAATGGTCTGCACAACGAGGATGACGACCAGTCATAGGAACCCCAAATACTGTAATCGGTCAGTCTGAGACGAGATACCCATTAATTGGGCTATAGCTACCCTGGTAGCTCTAGAAGTCTTTGGGCTGAAACAAATAGAAGACTTGTCAACATTGACCTTCTGACCCGAACCTGATAATACGCTGAATAATGTCAGAAAAGGAAGAAGCATTGGCAGTGGAAGCCTAGCCCAGCAATATACAATTATCAGCAAAAAGAAGATGAGAGATCGCAGGACCCCTAGGACTGGCCATAAAAGGGGCAATGCTATGATCGGCCTGTGCGTTATAGAAGGCACGGGACAGATCGTCAGCCGCTAGAATAAAGAGAAGGGGGGATAAAGGGCATCCCTGACGCAACCCCACCGAAGAGTGGAAAAATTCAGTCGGACTCCCATTAATGATCAGCGAGAAGGAAGGCCTCTGAATGCAAGCCATAATCCATTCAATAAACTGATCAGCAAAACCAAACTCCCGAAGGGAATGATGCAGAAAGGCCCAACTAAGTATATCATAGGCTCTTTCCATATCCAACTTAACCGCCATAAGGCACTGTCTGGCCGGGGCTCGCTGAAGATCATACATAAATCCTGAGCAATAAGGTTGTTATCCGAAATACAGCGCCCACGAATAAATGCCCCTTGTTCCATAGCTATAAGGTGGGGAATCACCAAGCAGAGACGGCTAGCCAGGAGACGAGCACATATCTTATACAGAGTAGTGCAAAGACTAATAGGCTGATAATGCTAAGGGATGGAAGATCATTGCATTGGGAACAAGAGTAATCAGAGTCCGGTTCCACTCATCAGGGATGGCCTTTGCTTGAAAGACAAGATGAATAGCCTGAGCCACCTCCGGACCCACAATGTCCCAGTAATGAAAAAAGAAGAACGGCGAAAAACCATCAGGCTCCGGGGCCTTATCCGACCCGAGCTCCCATATAGCCATACGAATCTTATCAGCAGTGACATGCTAGATAAGCATTTCATTATCCATAGAAGAGACCTTTCTTGACATAGGGACCTGAACGACTGGAGAACCTACTCCAGAGGAATTCGACATCTGGCCTGGAAGAAGCGAAGAAACTGGTCCCGAATAGAAGGAAAATCCTCATGATAGTGGCCTGAATCGTTAGCAACTCTATGAATTCTGTTAGCTGCATGACGCTTCAGAGTGGCCTGATGGAAAAATCTGGTGTTACGATCCCCTTCATGGATCCACTGGATCCTAGACCGCTACCTCCAATAGATCTCCTGCTGGGTGAGAAGAGAGTGGTGCAGAGCAAGCTTGGCTCGGAGAGTAGATAGGTCAGAGTCCAAAAGAACACACCCACCTATCCTCCTTAGCCTGCAGAGTACTAATATCAGCTTCAAGTAATTCCACCTGCCTAGTCAAATCACCAACCTCCATTCTATTCCATCTGACCAACCTTCGTTTAGTCAGCAAAGACGGCGAGAAAGACGATAAACAGCATTGCCCCGGATAGGAATGTGCCAGATCTAGGAGATGATAGCCCAGGCTGCCGGATAAGTAGACCAAAACTGCTCAAATCTGAACTGCCTCCGCTGATAATGAACAAACTCTGTAGAGATAGAACGAGGCAATGATCCGAAGCAATCCTCGGGAGATGAGTAACAGAGGCAGAAGGGAATTTCTGAAGCCAACGATCCAAAGCCAAAGCCCTATCAAGTCTCCCAAACACGTACCGAGCCCTGACGATTGTTACACTAGGTAAAATGCGGGCCGGAGAATCGCAGGTCCATAAGACCAACAGAGCTGATAAACACCCTGAATTCAGAAATATCAGCTGTGCAGTGACCCTTCTATCCCTCATTTTTTACTGACATCAGAGATACAGTTGAAATCATTAGCAACAATGGTAGGAAGACCCTGGGCAAGGAGGAGAAGAAGATCAGACCATAAGCTCCGTCTTACCCTGTAATCATTACTGGCATAAACAGCCAATAGAAGCCAAGGGTCAACAGACCCCTCAGAAACAACAAGGCCAAGATACTAGTTGCTTTGATGAGAAACATCAATCGTAACAACAGAGGGACGCCAGATGGCTATAATACCTCCTGATAGACACACAGCCTCAACCGCAAACAATGACCAAGCACGAACAATTGTCTTCGAAACCAGGCCAGACCATCCCCCGACAACCTGGTTTCTAAAAGAACACAAATATCAAAGTTATGAATTGCATCAATCTGCCAAAAGAGGATCGAAACGACGGCTTTTGAGCTCCTCTTACATTCTATACAAGAATCTTCATTTAACAGGAAGAGGAAGTTGGGAACCCCCCCGGTCTTCTGCCATATCACTATAGAAAGGCACCCAGAACGAGCGACTACCTTAGGGATATGTGGACAGCAGATCATCGAAACTTGACCCTCATCAGACCGAGGTGATAGATCAGAGGAACTCAATCCTATACTCTGACACAGGATATCCGAGTCGGAAGAGGAGACTGTAGTCCTGATAGACTGGACCTCCTGACCCACCAGACCCGTATCCGGACTCAGACCTGATGGCCCTAGAGCATCAGTCGAATGAACCAGAGCATCCGATTTCATTTGTTTAAGTTTGGAAGAAAAAGCACCACCTTTGCCTTTCTTTATACACTTTTTAGTAATTAGCCTAGGGGCCAGATACTCCGCCGGACGAGCCCGCTTAAGGGGACCCGGACAAGCATCCCTACTCCCCGATGAACTAGCATTACACACTCATCAATAAGGGAAGCAAAGGGATTCTTGGACAGCAAGGATTGGGGGAACTCAGCCTCAGAGTGCTGAATTTCTGAGACAGCCGAGACCTGATTGAAACCTCTTTCAGACAAACCGGCATACCCAGAAGACCCGGCACACTAACACCCACAGAAGGTTCCTTCAACATATTCCCTGAGCCAGTCCCACATCCTTAGCTAACGAATCTGGCAACCTCTTACCACGAGCATAACGCCGACGAGCCTGCTTTGATGGAGCAACCCACCCCTCAGCCAATGCTGTCGTATCAGAAGCCAAAGAATAATCCTTAGAACGAGGAGCAGGAGACACAGGGACAGAATTCTTCAACACCTTCCCCCTAGTATCCGCCTGGGAGCCCTGAGACTCGTTACGCTGCCTAATTGCTGACATCCAGGAACCAAACGAAGAGCATCCGAAGACGACTCAGAGGCAGGGCTGTCCGCAGAAGAGCAGCCGCCGAAGAGATGCAAAGAGCCACATTTCTGGCAAATCCCATCCAAACCCTCGTAGACGTACTGTTGCCAGAACGGCCCTGACAAGCCCCTCAGCCGAGCCCCGGATGGAGAGGAGATCGGAGCTCGACTTGGGCACAAACCCGGCAAAAGCTCCCCTGTTCCTAGCCAGAGTCACCGCATTAGCAAACAAGAATTGGCCAGCCGGGGCGACGACCTCCTTGAGAATTTCCTCTCTCCAGAATTCAATCGGGAGGTTAGGCAGCCTAATCCATAGTAGCACCGACGAAACAGCGTCCAGCGCCGGGAAGAACTTCGGCCTCCAAACTTCAGCAGCAATAGACTGACCGTTAACGATCCATGGCCGGTTCAGCACCATATCACGGGCAGTAGAGCCGGCAAACCGGAAGATGTGGCACCGAAACGCCAAGCTCAGATGGGAGATCTCACTGGGGATACCTCCACGCCGAAACTCACGGAGGAAAGCCTCCGCTGGAACCCAACGGTGAAATGTCCTCACCAACACTGCCCGTTGAAGCCAATCCACTGATTCAGCCTCCAGCTCCGCCACTGGGACCTGGACCACATCAGGATATCGTGCTTCCAGCAATGCTACCTCGGCCGGCATCGGAGAAGACGAAACCCAGTGGAAGCCCGAGTTCGCTGCCCATCGCCCAGGAATTCGGCCATCGGAACCATCATCCGAAGCCATAGGACATGCGAGGGAAGGCAGGGGAACCAAGACCAGAGCGCAAGAGCACGAAGACACCAGAGATCACTGGAGATCAGCTCGGCAAAGGCCATCGCACCAATCTTAAGCAGACACAAAGAGAATAACCAGAGCTGCTACAGTAACCAGGGAGATTTAGAAATGTATACAAAATTAGAAATGACAACTATGTCAGTCGCAGTCCGGATGAATTCAAGTTGGATCATAGAGATTTGGTCACTTTTAGATTTAAATTATTAAAATTGAATTCTTATTCAAAATGATCACATTAGTATCAACTTATGAATAATTTTAAATTGGTTTAATATTTTTATTTTAATATTAAATATATAGTTCTTTTTAATTATTATTTTAAGTAATTTATAATTAATTTATTTTTTTAAAAAAATTATTTGTTAGAACAGTTAGCCACAACTTATGGTATGACTAAATACTAATATAAAATAATAAATTTAATTTATAAAATTTAGATATAATTAAGCAAAAATCTATAAAAGTGTTCTTCATTTTAAAATTAAAAAATATTAATAATAATTATCAATAAAATTATAAAATAAAATAAAAATATTTAAATAATATATATATATATATATATATATATATATATATATATATATATATATATATATAAAAGTAAAGCCAGCTTGATTCTACTCTTTTATTCTCTTTTTAAGGATGTTTGAAATTGTTATATCGAACCTCCAGCAATGCTAAATTTAAAAGTATAATTCTAATCGCATCATTTATTAAACTTTATTGGCACTAATTATATTAAATATCTATTTTCTAATAACTATGTAAGATAATGATTAACTATAGCTCGGATCACAAGCGCCCCTAAACAGTCATTAGTTAAAAAAGTATATAATGTGGCAAATGTTTTGAATAACGTTTGTTATTTAATCATGATATTGCTTTTCATTGTAGCATTCAAATTTTGGTCACTACATTAGTCATTAGTTTAATTAGTTTAATTCATAATAAACCTATTATAAGGCTGATACATGCACACATTATTATTATTTTCGTTTTTTCATCGCTACCCCACCCATGGCCTGGTTACACAGTAGCCTTACCATGAGAACTCCTGCATGAAGTCCTCTCTCCTGATTAATCGATGACAGGTCCCAATTAGCCAGTTCGTTTGATCAAGTTGATCAATAGAGCAGTTGCTTGATGATATATAGTCATACAGGGAGGTTTTGTGCATCAAGTTGGGCAGATAGGATTGGGTTAAGGGCCAATTGAAGAATATTAATCCCAATAACGGGATATCTACCGAAGCTTAACATCATATCACCCGCTTTTGAATCCAACTCTACCATAAATTTTACTCCTAAGCATAACTATGGTGCCATGCCACGGTTAGTCTGTGAAGGGAAGGATTTGTATGAAAAATTTAGCCAAGAAATCTAACCCATAACACAAAAAATGCATTTGATCGAATCGATTTTCAAAATCGATTCTAAAAATACGAATGAATGTAGAGAATGTCGGAATAACATTTTTTCGAATTTATCTCAGATGTTTTTCAGATTTCATTCTTTCTTTCTCAAAATGCTAAAAACTCGCGGATTCACCATCTTTCTTTTTTCAGCCTTCTTCGAAAAAATAATTTCAAAAATACTAATCAAACATATTATCGAATACTAAAAATCAACATAATACAACTCAGATTTTTTGATACAATCTAAGTTTTAAAAATAATTTTCTGAATCACGAACCAAACGAAGTACTCTCTATTTAAAAGAAAGGAAAAAAAATCATTTACAAAGTGGTTTTTTGTGGTTCTAGAATCCACCTCTAATTCCTTTGAGTTGGACTCAAAAGGGTTCAGATTTAGATTGGGCTAGCCTAATTCGACGCCTAGTTGAGGCCCAGCATTCAGCAGCATGCACTTAAAAGATCAATTGCAAGTTATGTTTGGAGGCCACTCTATATATATATATATTGTGAGGTTGGGAGTTGAAAGCCTAATTAATAAAATTTAGGTGGGGCCTCACATGCCTCCTACTCTTTTCAAGTTAACTTGGTGTGGGGAACCACATTTTCCAACTCTAAACCATTCATGTTGATCTCACACAACCACCCAAACGAGGATTATGGTACGGTAGAGTTTGGGCAAAGAGCCTTCTATGTCCGATCATTCACTATATATATTGTGACCATCAGATCAAATTTTTAAGAAAAAATCTTTGTGCATCATGATCGATGATTGGCCCACGCGTATGCAATTACACATGATCAAAAATAATTTTATTCTTTTTTGTACCGCATGCGCGATTGCATGAGCATGCGGTTTTAAAAGCCACAATCTGAAGTAAATTGGGCCCAATAAACACAGACATGTGGTTGCAAAAATTATATGCTTCATATAAGCTTGTTGCAATAGATTTCTTCAAGCCAATCCAATCTGCTGCATTTCATATAGGACAATTATATTATCTAAAAAAGAGAAACTCTCGATTTGTGCCTCAAAAAACCAGGTCCGGAATAAATTTTTAGGTATTGAATCCTAACACATCCAAAAAGGCCCATAATTAGGCCCATAGTTAGATGATGCCCCAAATTGGATTGGCCCCAGGGCTTGAAATCTCGCCCTGGCTTTAGATCGAGCCTGGGCTTTCACCTCCGGCTCATCATTTTGGACAGGCAGCGTGAGTTTGCACCAACCTATTATTTAATTCTAATTTAGGCATTGCACTGTAGAATTGAGTCAAGCGTGACTAGATTGGGTTGTGACCATTTATTTTCTCCAATGCTATTGAATGAAACAAGATATTTAGTCGGTAACCTGACGTGAAAATCTTATATGCATCTAAATCATTAAAGAAGTAGCCATTACTGGTTTGTCACTGGTTGCTAATACATTTATGACTCGCAAATCATCTAAAACAAAAGTATTTTCTTTCTAAAAAGGTTTTTTTTTTTTTTGTTGACAACTATAAAATATTAAATTTTGTAAAGAAGGGTTTTTAATATATTACAATGCAAGGTAGTTAGCTCTGTTTTTATAGCAAGAAGTCTCTCTTTCTTTCTAGAAAAAAAAAGAAAAAAAAACCTTTCGTAGCAAACGTGAATATTATTTCTTATTTTTTACTATTTTTTAAAAAAATAAGTAATTTTTCTCCATCATTCCAGTAATAACACAAATACGAAGCACTATAATAAATATAGAGATGAATGATAATTTATGATTTGATTGCTCAATCTACTTATTTTAAGTAAGTTCATATTCTTAAGCAAGCTTGTGTTCGGCATAAATGAAATTAGATCATAAATAGGTTAGGCTTCTTAGACCTACTTAATAGGTACAAATTTCATCCTTTTAACTCATTTCAATTGTTTTAACCCATTTATTTAATAGTTAACAACGACATTTTCGATGAATCACTTTTAAACCTACTTAACTACTTCAAACATTTGCTTAACTTATTTTAAACATGTTTAAACCATAAAAAATCACTTCAAAATCATCTGATCCATTCCCATTGTAAAATAGTTAGATGCATCAAGCTATATCAAGCTATAGAGGCCCAAAAGTACCATAATCCGAAATCTAGAAACAAATTAAAGGACAGACAATGCATGCACTCGACATTGGCTTCCATGTAAAAGATACAAGACGACAAACAAGGTTAGTAGGGGAGGGCAGAGAGAGAGAGAGAGAGAGAGAGAGAGAGAGAGAGAAATTTTGAGAAGAGGTCTAGTGCTGCAGATACTTATTGCAGAATTTTTGTATGTGCCAATTTCAATTCCAACGATGTTAGACATTAATTACTGGCATTTTCTTTACACAAATGCTACTAAAAGTTTAATTAGCACTGACATTTATAAGTGCCACTGAAGCTTCAATTGTGGCACATAGTAATTTTGTTAGTCACACTTAAAATTTTGTTAGTAAAAAAAAAGAAAAGAAACCAAATCTAAAACTTACATTGGGCCATTGGGAATGTCATTTTCATTGGATTAAGTAAAACCTTACCAAATTTTCATCTAGCAAGCATAGATCAATCGATGCCCCACCACTTTACCCGTGCCCATTGTTGCTTAATATATAGTTAACGAAAATAGCAATCTCATTTAATCTAATTTCGATCTTAACTTGGTTACAAGCCGAATCATGCTTCTATTTAGTCTGATAAAAATTGTAGCTTTCCTGGATATCATATTAACAGAATTAAATTGTTATTTAGCAGATGGAAATATAGTTATTAAATTCCATAGAAATTTCAAAGAGTTGGCTCTTCAGAAAAAGCATGTTAAAGCTCATGATGTGGTGCCAATGAATTCTCTTTTGGCATCAATGGAATTGCAATCGTTCTCTTGGCATACACAGCGAATTAATTATTTACAGCCATAAAATGCGACGTCATTAGAGTACTCACCGAGTAACTTCTCCAGCATGGTGGAAGTAACATTAGAGCTAATTAATATACTAGCTAGTACTCCGTTCAGACGGCATTAATTGCATGTAATGACGCAGGTAGGTCATGGCTGATTGAAACCTTTTCAGAGAATGGTCTCATGCATGCATGAACCGTAATGTACAGCTCATTCAGGTGGCTTGTAAACATCGGACAATGTGACTCAATTTATCATCTGCATTTAACTCCATGAATGTAGTCAGCCATTCCATTACTACCGATTTAAAGTCACAAATTTACTCCGTGTACATTCATATGTCAGAGTTTGATCCTCCTAGCTACCTTAATTGTTCAAAAATTTTCACTTTCACGAAACAAAGTGGGCACAAGCTTATCCATAAACAAGGGCTATATACAATCATATTAATGCCTCAAAACAAATATGCTAGACGACAAACGCACATAATTTGGCTAATACGTACATGCATACATGAGATTAAGAAACTTGTGTGCAACTAGTTTCATAACAAAATTTTTAGTCATGAATAACAACCCAAGATTTTATCTAAAAAGATTAGAGAAGAACGTATTATTTAGATTCTTTGGTCTTGAATAAATATTCAAGATATATCAGATGCATAATTAAAGTGGGTATAAATATACTAACATAGTTCATACATAGTCCTCCTTTTAAGCAGGCCTAAGTCCAGTCAAATCCCATAAAAAATACTATGATCATAGGTCATCGGGCTTAAAAGAGCCCATGCATGGTGTCCTCTATTACAGATGGATCATTTACTGGATTTACTCTAATATCATTTATAGCACCTTAAATATCATAAAAAAAGTTAACTAAAAAGATATTATTTAAATTGTTTAGTTCTATATAACTACTCTAACATGGACTCTCATACAATAGCGAAACAATTACAATTTTTTTTTTTTCAAGTGTAGAACTTGATATCAGCTTCATCCATAATTTCATAAACATCTTACTAGGCTACACGAGTTGTAATACTCATATTAGGTATATTAGAAAATTTTTACATGAAAGAGAAATTATTCAAATGTTATTCTCTATCTCCCAAAAACAAAGCCGAGATGTTCTTTTAATTAGCCATTTCTCTAATGGATATTATGCATTGAATAAATCAAATGTATTCAGATACAATGATACCAAGGGTGGCAATTTTGAATATGGCCCATAAATACAACTTCAACCTGACAAATAGTTAGTAGATTTGGGTTGAGCATGCATGAGTTCGAATTAAAATTAGATTAACCTATTAGACACAATTAATAAACAGATCGGATTTTAGGTGGACTTGCCGATCCGAAATTAGCCTGTAATTAACTCAATTATTAAATAGATTAATTTATATAATTTGACCCGCAGCCTAAACACAAATTTTCAAATTTATATATCCAAGTTAATGTCACCTTTTAATTAATTATTATTATTTATTATATAAGATTTAACGGTTTGATAGAAATTGATTGGGGATAATTAAAATTATACTAGATGGATCTAACAGATCGTGTTTGAGTTGATCCATTTATTGTTATAGTTTGAAGTTGATCTGATCCATTTATAACCCATTGATATAATATTTTATACCGAAATAACACCTCAAATGCATGATAAACTAAGTAATGTAACCCCCTTAACTTTTTGCCCATTAAAATATGATAAAAATCATGCATTTGTCTCATTTCATTTCAATCAATCATGTAAACCTTATTAGTTTTATTGCATCCATACATATAAATATATGAAGTAATAATGTGTTTGACATAAGATCACTTCCAAAAAGAGGTTTTATTTGGGTTATAAGATTTACTCAATATACAATTGATGTAAGACTAAGCATATACTTATTACACTCTGGCCTACGGTAGTTAGCCCTAGCTCCACATGTAACTCTAGAAATTATACCATGTTTGAGATTTAATTAACTTCAAATCAATAGATAATATGAATTCAAATTAAGTTCAAATGTTATAGGATTACGATTAAAGACAAGTTAAATTATTTATAAAAGCCAGCATTAAAAATTTAATACATTTAATCTACTTGCTTTTTACTCCAACCATAGTCCACCTCTTATTTAAAGTATTCTAAAGCTCCATAAAAAATGCCAAAAAAATATGATGAGCCTAAGTCCAATAAGAATCGCTGCTTATGTACCCATATATATATATATGTGTGTGCGCACGCGCGCGCATTAAATTATAATAAGCAATAATTTAATATATTATTGAAATCAATATATCAACATAGTCAATATTATTTTCAAAAGCAATTTACCCAAGATTATCTTATCCAAGGTCGTATTAATTATAACATATATTATGAGCAATGAAAATAGTAATATATATAAGCATGCCTTAGTATAATATGTCAATCATCGCTCGATAAATCTAAATCAACAATAGATAATATATCATCAAGTATTGTAAGTAAACTACAACATGTAGGATCAAGAATAAATATATTAATATAATACTATCACAATATCCCTAATTATTAGATTGCTAACGCGGCGCGGTTAAATTATAATAAGAAATAATTTAATATATTATTGAAATCAATATATCAACATAGTCAATATTATTTTCAAAAGCAATTTACCCAAGATTATCTTATCCAAGGTCGTATTAATTATAACATATATTATGAGCAATGAAAATAGTAATATATATAAGCATGCCTTAGTATAATATGTCAATCATAGCTCAATAAATCTAAATCAACAATAGATAATATATATCATCAAGTATTGTAAGTAAACTACAGCATGTAGGATCAAGAATAAATATATTAATATAATACTATCACAATATCCCTAATTATTAGATTGCTAATATAGCATTTTCAGAACTTATATTTGAGTAAATACTGGACTAGTCATATCTGTGCATTAGCTCATAGTGAGCAACTAAACTTGCTCATAGGAGAGCCAAAACAACTAGGCTTACCCTTGAGATTGTAAGAAAAGCTAGGTTTATCCCCAGCTAGAATAATCAGAACTACCCTTGAGATAGCCAAGATAATTGGGTTTGCTCCTAAAAGAACCAAAATAATCATACCTATTTTGAGATAGTTAGAATAGTTAGGCCTATTCTTGAGACAGTTAAAACTACCATACTTTTATTATACTACTCTAATTTGATTGTTTTAATATTTAAAATGTTATTATATCTAAACATATCTCATATATATACAATATATTCGTTTATTCCTAAGATTCTTAAACCTATATTCTAATACTATTTCTGTAATGTTTCTAACTCGTTAACTAGTCTAGACATTTTATATGGCTGCATAAGCCCTAGGCACGTGTATAAGGCTGTATTTGAAATAGGAAATATCTCCCTTATCCCCAAAAGCTATAATTACAGGGGATAACTCTGAAAAAAGTTAACCAGAGGGGATAACCCATGTTTAACCATGGGTTATCCCTTGAACTTATTCCCTAGGAAACTCAGAATAACTAAAGCTATTCCTTGATGGCAAAGTTGTTATTTAAAAAAGATAGTTATCTCTTAGCTATCCCCTGGATAAATGCTATCATGTACATTTATCTAGGGATAGCTTTTGGGAATCAAACACTACCTAAAGTGTTCAACCCAATTAATAAGCTAAAAGTATAATAATAGTATAATACTAGGGTAAGTATCCCAATTCAGTCAAATATAATAGTAAATACTATGGGTCTATTTGTAGTATCCTCTATTCCATATTAGTCATGAAAAAATTTATTCTAATACTATTTGTAATGATTTAGAATTTCATTCAAAAAAAATTATTTGAAAGGTATTATTTAGATTTTAGATTCATGAGTTCAGTATCACTATCAAAAATTCATCTAGCGCAAAAATTAAAGTAAGACTAAAGATATGCTATGGTTCACACAAAAAAGATCAGCAATTTGACCGTTGAATAAGGTAGTTGCATGTATCCTTTGACTGAACAAAGTTTTACATGTATAGATAGACATACTTGCACCTAGAAGTGACACCGCTCCCTCCAATTGCATGATGTCACCATTGATATAGGGTGCTAACATGATAGCAGAGAGAACCAACCACAAAGGACCAAACTATTTACCCTACTGGCCAAAACAATATACCAAAAAGTATAGCTCATCGATCGACTTACTCAAGTCAGTATGATCCTATTCTAGCCTCGCAGATTGCATGCCTTCTTTACGTTCTATCCTGCCAAGTCATGCAGCAAATGAGCACCAACCATGTTCCTGTAGGGAAGTGTCCGTGCCTCCCCATCTAAAATACCGAACTGAACCTGTTGGCCATCGTTGGCATGCCCTCCGGAGAAGAGGAGGGAGTTCTGAGAGGCAGGAGAGAACGATAGGTTCATGCCGACCCCATTGTGCTGCTGAAGGCCCAGTGTCAAGGACACGCCGCTGCCCAAGTTTTGACTGCCACAGCTACTGTACGAGGAGAAGTCCAGGTCGACGCCGAAGTTCTCAGCCCTTGGAACCTGCTGCTGTTGGTTGTGATGTTGGGAAACTTGGGCGTTGATCGACGTGTTTTTTTGATCGATCTGGTGGTTGCTGCTGATGATGGACGAGAGCTGGTCCGAGCATTGAGGAGCTGCCCTGGTGCTGGCTTCTGATCCTGGCTAAGGTCATGGTTAGGGTTAGGGTTTGTGTTGACGTTCTCTTGATGTGCAGTTGCTGCATGGGAGGACTGGTTGTTTTGTTCCTTCGTCTCTTCAGCATACATCTCCTCTATCATTGGCTTCCAAAGCCTCACCCTTGCATTAATGAACCAGTTGGAGACCTGGCGTGCAATCCATACAGTGATAACATAGCTTGATGATTCGATATATATTGAATGAACAAAGAACATATATAAGAACATATAGTCATATCTGGATACTATATGAAGGCAATCGATATAACTAATTTGAAGATTCAATACAGGGGAATGAATGAGGGATGTATATTTAAGGGGTATAAGGAGAGATGTAAAGAAATTGGCGTACCTGGCTTCTGAGAGTCCCGTTTGCCGGGCTAAGATGTGTTTATCAACGTCACTGGGATACCTGTATCAAGTGCAATTCTTAAGTCCCACAGTGCAATTGGAATTAGTCAGCTGAAGAATGAGCAAACCTGGATATGGTAACAGCTGTTTGTTTTTGTTCTCTTTTCAGTGGCATGGTCTGGATCTCTCCTAGGTTGTGTAACAGATGTACGTACGAGGGAAATTAGCATTCCATGTTAAAGAAACAAAAAGAAAATGCCCAGAGACCGCTGGAAGGAGCAATGGTCAGCAGTACTGGCATTCATCCATCGATGCCAAGCCTTACTGGTTTCTTCGTTTCTTACAAGAAAACCTCCCATAGAATATTGCGACATTGTTATGTCCGAGAAACCACTGCCAGAATATCTCTTAGCTGGATTGTTATGCCAATATCGATCTTTGAGCCATATGCAATGCTTAAATATTTTCTTTTTTCTTATAAAGCTAGAGCAGCAATGGCATTCAATGTTATTAACTTAAACGTTTGATCAACTATCTGGATATTTTTACCTTAATCAAGTATCCGAGAGATATTACTCATGGTCAATTCCACTAAATAAAATCTCATGATATTATTTAAAAAAAAACAGAAAAAGAACTATGACTGTGACCGATTAGTCCCACAAAATGCTAAAGATCATAGCCCTTTTTCCTCAACTTCTTTTCTGGATTTTGTCCAGGACCTAACTAAAATGTCAATTAACTGTACCGTTGGCAAATTGAGAGGAACACCATTCAATAATCTGTAGTCTTGTAAGGTGACTCGAGGCATTAATTATATTGTGAATTGTGGCAGTCAATCATAATGAATTCTTTCAGGCTCAAATAAGGAATGTCTTCTTTTTAGACTTATATGACTCACTGAAATTTCCATAAAAACTGAGAGAGAGAGAGAGAGAGAGTTACGGGTGAAGGAAATGCTCGAAGAGCCAAGATCGGAGAATCGAAACAGAACGCTCGGGAAGGCCCCTCTGGGGTCGCCATGGTTGGCTCTCCATCATCCCTGCCTGCTGAAATGCCTTTTGCTGTCGTAGGCGCTGGTCGAGCAGCTTGAGCCGCGGTGTCTCGCCTCTCGGAGTCCCCGGCGCGGCCGTGTCCTTCTCTTCGATCGCCTTCTTCGTCGCTCGTATCTGACTCACAATCCCGTCCCTCAGGCATCGGAAGTGCCTCGACATGGACCTGGACGCCAAACTCGCATAGACTGTGGCCGCTCCTTCCCCGGCCACAGCCTCAAACGACGCCACCACCGCCCTCATATGCTTGCAGTATTTCCTGTATCCCCTATCCACCTGAGTAAATGCATGAAATTTTCAAAAAATATTGTCACAAATTTTGCAACCACTGCTCGATCATCCTATATAAATATTGTACAAATACATACTTTGTTATGCTACTTAATTACTGCAAGCTTCCAAAAGTGATAATCTAAAGGACAACAGAAGGATATGAGAGTATAAATTAAGCTTCTCTCGAAATCAGCATATGGCCGGAGACCATGCATGTCCTAGCTCTCCTTAGGATGTAATTAGCCTTGAGGTTGTTCTATTTTTCACCTTTGCTTTGCCGCCGTAGCTTTTTGCAAGTGCTAGGTTTTGCACCCTAGTAGTAAATAATAATAGTAGTAGTGATATATAGTAATAACAATAGCAATTACAAGTACAAGTATAATTATAATTGTAATGAAAAAGGAGAGGGAAAGATGGTGGTGGGTTCCATTAAAGTTAAGGCGGATAAACGAATGGTAGGGCTAGTTGGCTTTAAGAAAGTAAGGGAATAGAGGCTTCCAAAAGTAAATAGAGAACCCCAAAACTATCAATCTGTCCCTACCCCTCGCTCAGAACCACGTTAAGTGGTAGTTCTTCAGTCCAACATAATTGAACCCCTGATTCAAGCTTCTAAACCAATCAATCGAGATTCCCACATAGGATTCTTTAAAAAAAAAAAAAAAAAGAACAAAGAACTCTAGTTGTTTAACCAATATGTAGAGGAGGGGAGAGGAAGAAGAATAACGAGAAAAAAGAGAAGGAATCACTGACTTCTTCCAGCATGGAAAGCAGCTTAGCTTTTCTCCTCTGGAGCTCCAAGAGGTCTATGGAGTTGAGGGACTGATTCCATGAAGAGGAGGAGGAAGAAGGCCCTCCTTCTTCCCTTGAATTTCCCTTTTGGGAACCCTTTTTTGAGCTGATCTCTCCTTCTAAATTACAGAACTCATTCAAAAGCTCCTTGGCTGGTATCAAGTACTTGGAATGCTTCAACTGAAAGGGATGTTGTGAGTTACAAACGCTCCCTTCCTGCATGGAAACCCGCTGTTGATAAGAACTCTCTGCTCTTGAAAGCAATACATCCCTGGAATAGCTCTGATGGAAGGACTGAGGCACTCCAATGGCATCTGAGGCCTTCGGGTTGAAGAGGGACAGCGACAGCCCTCCACTGGACTGCTCGGTCCCTTCGCAGGGAAACAGAGACCTCAGCGAGGAGTCATCCACCTGCCACGGGCTTGCCGATGACGCCGTCTCCGTCGTGACCATAAAGTTCTTGTTCGACGCCTCCGGGAAGTCTCGGGGGATGAAGCCTCTCCAGAGGTTGGAGTTTGGGTGCTTGGAGGGGGGTCCCTGCAGCATCTCCATCTCACCTTGGAGGCCGAAGAGATCGTGGTTGGGCTCAAAGCTTTGCATCGCCGGGTAGCCGGCGGTGTAGAATTCAGCATAGTGGGGCTCATGCGCCATCATTAAAAGCTTTAGGATTGATCACAGCCTCGAAGAAATAGAAGGCCTCCCTTCAATGGATTCGAGAGAGATAGAGATAGATAGATAGATAGATAGAGAGAGAGAGAGAGAGGACTTATATCAGAGGAAAAACAGCCATGCGGTGAACCTTATAGGTAGTGATTTTTTTTTTTTTTTTTCTTTTCAAGAAGAGACCATGGAATGAGCTCTACTTTCTCTTAAGCAGCAAGTCAAGTGCTTCCATGTCAAAAGGAGAGCCAAAGGAAAGCAAAGAAAACAAAAAAAAAGGCAGGGAAAGAGGACTTGGCCCTCAAAACTTCAGGAGCTTACCACCCTCTCCTCACTTTTTCCACCCTTGTTACCGCCAGACTTCGATAAATTGTTCTCTCTTTGGTCGAAAAGGTCGCTGAACTCGATTGGCTCGAATCCCAACTCCTCCAAAGTGAGTTTATTTCTCTCTCTGCTTTCCTTGTCCCTCCTCTCTTCCACGGAAATCTTTTCTCAGATGGCCTTCTGGTGGCCTTCTGCTTTCTTTCCCAGAGGACTTACTGCGATATTGGAGATTTGCATCACTGCGTCTCCCCTATTGCTCGTACTATACTAGAGAGAGAGAGAGAGAGAGAGAGAGAGAGAGAGGGGTTAGGGGGGGTCGAGGGATAGGAAATAGAGGGGCTGGCGCCGACCGAGGAGGGGGAAAAGAGTGGTCCTCTTGTCCCCAACCAAACTCCATTAAAACCGGTGTTAAAGGAGAATAGGCCGCAGGGACCGCAGACTCCCCCCCCTACCCTCACCTTTTTTTTTTTTTTTTTCTCTCCCACTTATTGTCTTTTTCTACCCAATGAGAATTATTTTACTCTGCTCGTATTTTTGTTATTTTGTCCACTAGCCAGTGGTCCTCTCATGCACGGTAACCCGTGACGTAGGAATTATGAAATCCTATTTTATTAAAACAATTATAAATAAGATTTCTCAACAAAAATGAATGAATAAGAGGCCGGTGAAGATAAATGATGAGTAAAGATTATTTATATGATGTCATGATGACATCATCTTCGCCAATAACTTATGCTCGTTATGTCAAATATTCAAAGGAAATATAGTATTGTAATATTGATGAGAGAAAATCTTTTAGTTTGACTATTAGAGGTTTATTAAAATCTATATGACGAAGAGTGCCTGTGAAAAGGGTGAGCCACATCTTGGGCTCTCTCTTGATATGAATCATGGAAAGAACTTTACGCGTCACGTTTGAAGCAAAACGCGTGAATCATACGTGATGGTTGGCTTTACGTGAGGACAATTTTAAAATCATGGTATAGTTCATATAGCCTGAGGATAATTTTGTCTACCCCTGCATGTATTTTTAATTTTATTAATAATAATATTATTATTTTATATAATTTTTATAATTTATTAAAATATTAAAAAGAAAAAAAAAAGAAAATATTAGCCTTTGTTCTTTTGAACTCCTTTGAAACCCCATGCATGCATACATTCTTTTGTCTCGTGTGGTTGATGTAAAGTACAGCGTACTTACCCTCTCTTCTCTCGCCTCAGTTCTTAACATTGTCCTGAACTTAATGCAACCAGATAACAGCAGGAGATGTTGTGATTGGTGGAAGTGTAATATTTCCACAGTATGTCAAGTCTTTTTGCGTGCGTTTAATTCACGGTTGAGGGAATTGGTGCAGTAGACGCCATGCATACTGCGTACAACCCACGTCTCTTTGCATGGCTGACCCACATATATATACCCCTAAGTTTTCAATAATTTGAGAGATCATGTCGTAAAAAACAACATTAAAATCAGCACACAGGCTGGTCCATCATGTATTATATGTGAAACAGGCACCAAATTAAGTATTAAACAATTCACAAATCCAAGAATGGGAGATAAGCCATCAAACTATTAAAAGGTCTTCTGTCGTATGTGAGACTTATTTTCTTATTCATAAAATGCCCACCTAATAGAAGTAAGAAAAGGAAGGAAAAAAAAAAAGAAAAGAAAAGAAAAAAAGAAGGGAGAATGTTCCCACTCGTTCGCTTGAGACGATTCCAACGTCATATTCTAAGTACATGAATTTCTTAATATTTGCTGATTGATCGATCGAAAAGACTGATATTTCTGATACTGTCTAATTATTTTATGTTAAGTTTTTAATTACCTCTTAACAAGGCTGTATTAATTTTTTAAAAAGCATGAATCAATATCAATCACGAAGAACAATATATCGCGCGCTCGCTGAATTGATGGTTTTGCAATTAAGAATGTGGACTATGAACATAAGAAAAAAAGTAAGTCAAGACACGGGGATTGACGATAGGACAATGCCATTGGAACGTGTTTCATTGCGAAAGAAAGCCAAGCAAACTCGTCATGGTTTCCTCGGCGTCTGCCAACCGATCTGTCAATTAAATAGGCAACACGCGCGTGTACGTTCAAACATCTTTCTTGACAACCAACAGATGTTTGCTAAATATATTCTTATTAATTTAATGATAAAAAACATGTTCCTATATATCTAAGTGAATCCTTAATTAAATTAAATTATTGTAGACATCTTATTGCTTAAGTAAAGAATCAAATGATAAACACTTTGACAAACATGAGCCACGTTTAAAAGGTTAGGTGCTACACCTAGCTATGAAAGACGGGCCTACAATGACAATAGGAGTGACGAAGTACTGTACTTTCATATTATGCTCATGTTATATCAAAACTAAAATATAATAGTATATAAATTGATATGAATACGATGTAATTAATTAATTATATTAAAAATCTAAATACAAATATGACATAAATATTGTACAAATAATATAACATAATATGCAAAATCTATTTAATAAATAAATATTATTATATTAATACAATACTATTTGCTCGATATGATATGGTTTATTTAATACAAATAGATATAATCTGATTTGTTTAACATGATACACCTAATATCATTAATTAAATAATTCATAAAATATATTATATTTGGATTCATAAATCAATTCATAATATAATATAATATAATTATTTTATGTTTTAATCACATTGATACGTTTAATTATGTTATGAATTCATTTAAGATTAATTTAAATCTACTAAATTTCTTCTAGATTTGAGCTGTATTTATATATCAGTTTTATCATCTAAGTTAGATGGTACTTTAGATCGGTTCATGGTGCATGCCCTTTATTGCCAGATGACCGTCCTCGAACGTTCGTGAGCGTTCGATCGCCTTCTCCAACGAACCCAGGATCTTTCGATGAGCTTTTTACATCTTGGAGCCTGCAAAAAGTTTCGAGGACCGAATATTCCAGCGAGAACCCTCCGACACTCAAGTCAGGGCTTTGGGCAACAACCGTAAGCTTGAGAAAGCTCAAAAGAGAGAAGAAAGAGAGGCTTAGAGCCGTGCTATCTGTGAGCAAGAATGAGCGTTTAAGAGTGTTGTGAGGTAGTTGGAGTTGTTCTTGGAGTTACCTGGTCAGGGGTCCCTCTTACCCATTTTATAGATGCTTAGAGTTTGTCTGGTTTGAGTGGTTGAGGCCTCGCAATGATGACTTTTTGTGGATAAAATGTCAGAGCTGATGCTTGTAAGATTTGATGTGCTGCCGCTTGTTAGAGCATTTAAGGTGATGGCAGCAATGACAGGGCTTGCTTCCTTTTTGGCATGTCAGAGCTGAAGGCCAAGTCACATCAGAGTGGGTGGCTACAGCTGATTGGTGGGTTGAGTCTTGTCGAGCGTGCGCTGTGGTCAATAGATGAGCCTCATGGTGGTCGCAGGCATTAGGTGGGCCATGTGGTGGCTGCAGGCCACGTGGAAAAAGACCAAAAGGGGTGCTGGAGCCAAGAGCTTCCATCTGGACTCGGGAATAGTTATGGAAGGGGACCTAGCCAGAAGTGGGGCCGAAGCTGGTGACGCTGGAGCAGAGCCATGAATGAAGGTTGGAGGAGTCAGGCAGCTGGAAGCGAGGATGAAGACCGGGGATGTCCGTAAGCCGGGATGGGAGTCAGAGGCTGGGACGTCCGTGGCTGAGCTGGGGGGTCGGGACGTCCGTGGTTGGGAAGGAGTTGGAGATCGGGACATCCGTGGTCGAGCTGGAGTGCCAGGATGAAGACAATATAGAGTCCGACATGGTGCTGGGATGAAGCTGGAGGCTGGGACGGGACGTCCGTGGCTAGGAAGAAGACGGAGCAGAGAACTTGAGTCGGGAGCTCCGCACTATTTATAGGGTGGGAGCCGGAGCCGGAGAAGCCGTCGTGGCCGAGAGGGAGCTGGAGGCCAGGACGTCCGTGGCCAAGCTGGGGTGCTGGGATGTCCATGGCCAGGAAGGAGCTAGAAGTCGAGATGTCCGTGGCCGAGCTGGGGTGCTGGGATGTCCGTGGCCGGAAAGGAGCTGGAGGTTGGGACGTCCATGGTCGAGCATTGTTCATGGCCGAGGCTGAGGTGGCCGTCTGGCTGAGGCCGAGGGGCTGCCTTGCTAAGGCCGGCCTGCTAAGCCCGAGGCCGAGGACCAAGGCCGAGGGCCAATAGGTTGAGGCCGAGGACCGAGGCCAACTGGCTATCTTGCTGAGACCGAGGTAGAGGACCGAGGCCGACTGGATGTCTTGCTGAGGCCAAGGCAGGACCGAGGCCGAGGACTGAGGCCGACTGGCTGAGGCCGAGATGGGGGGCCGCTTTGGACGGGGCTGACTTAGAAGAGTTGGGGCCATTGGGAACCAATTTGAAGGAGTCAGCAAGGACCGACTCGGAGGAGTTGGGGCCAACTTAGTGGGGGCCGACTTGGAGACCGACTTGGAAGAGTTGGGGCTGATGGGGACCGACTTGGAGGAGTCGGGGCCAACTTGAAGACTGACTTGGGAGGCCACCTTGGACAGGGCCGACTTGGGAGGCCGAGATGGGAGGCCACCTTGGACGGGGACGACTTGGGAGGCCGACTTGGGAGGCCACCTTGGGAGCCATTGAGGAACCGGGCTGACTTGGGAGGCCGTGATGGGAGGCCGCCTTGAACGGGGCCGACTGGCTGAGGCCGAGAATCGAGGCCGACTAGATGTCTTGCTGAGGCCAAGGCCGAGGACCGAGGCCGAGGTGGGAGGCCGCTTTGGACTGGGCCGACTTGGGAGGCCGCGATGGGAGGCCGCCTTAGACAGGGCCGACTTGGGAGGCCGAGATGGGAGGCTGCCTTGGACAGGGCCGACTTGGGAGGTCGAGATGGAAGGCTGCCTTGGACAGAACCAACTTGGAAGGCCGAGATAGGAGGCCGTCTTGGACTGGACTGATTAGAACATGCTGCCATCATTGCCCATGGGGTTAACTGGCCCATCACCCTCTACCGAATCTATAGGGGCTTACCTATCCCAATATTAGAAGCTAAACAGGCAATAATGACCAAACAATCTGACAGTAGAAACTCAACTAAATTACACAATCAACTTCTCACATATGGCTGGACTGGTTCTTTTAATTTCCACATGTTTTGGTTCCCCCTACCGCACACCATCAGTTTTGAGATCTTTACTTTTTTTTTTTTTTGGTACAAATGGGCGATCACACTACTCTAGTGCGAGTCAGCCCAGTTAGATCGGAATACAATATTTGATTAAGAGTAGTAGGACAAGGGTCACCCTATTTCCAAACCCTATAACCCATATGATGAGCCACCACCATTGCTACACAATCAGCCGCAGAATTAGCTTCACGATAGACATGGCGGATTTGGACACTGTCAATATCCCGCAAAATAGCCCAAATGTCAAGGAGCAAGGGATTGACTGGAGCTTGAGAGCAGCTTTCCTTCTGAATTCAACGGATAACTGTAAGAGAATCGCCCTCAATAATTAGGTTAAGAACATGCAGGGTCCTAATAGCATAGAAAATACCGGCCCAAGCTGCATAGAGCTCAGCCAAAGGGACCGAGGAGTCAAGACTTCCAAAGCCACTAGCCGCTAGCAAATCTCCACCAGGCCCTCGAATTACAAAAGCAGAGCCGACAAGCCTACCTCGAACACTCCCGTCAAAGTTAATTTTGACAAACCCTAGAGGAGGGCTCCCAAGAGATGAAGACCGTATGCCGGTCCACTGCCGAAGTAGCAGGGGATTCCCAATGGCCAGGGCTGCCAATCATAGAAGCATTACGATGAAGAGAGAAATCGGCCGATAAAAGTCTAGCTTTCTGAACAATCCTGAAGGAAGGTATGGATTCATCAGTAAAGATAAGAAGATTTTGCAATAGCCAGATATGGTAAGCTATCGCAGCCCATAGGCCAGTCTTCTGCTGTCTACCCTGCCGAAGAATATGCAAAAAAATGGACCTCAGAGAGCCCACAGCGTCAGATCTACAGTCATAGCCCACGCTCTGCCTTATCCTCCTAACTCTGAGGCAAGTAAAGATGACATAGTCTGTAGTTTCCTCCTCCTGACCACACAAGGGGCAAATAGTCTGGATGTGAAGGTCCCTACCAGAGAGGAAGGAATAGGTCGGAATACAATCCCACAAAAGCTTCCAAACAAAAAGCCAAACCCTGGAATGAATAGGGAGCTTCCAAACCCATCCAGCTTCCATCATATGTTGCGAAGGAGGTCTGTAAATACTCATCAAGTCCCTAGAAGGAGCCCAAGGCATACAAGATCTGTGCCATAATCTGATATTAGTAACATTCCCCTGAATGAGCGAAATAGCAAGGATCCGACGGGCAAGCTCCTCACCAAAGAGCTGGGTAACAATAGAGATGTGCCAGCCAAAGGAATCCTGGGAGATCAAATCCTTAACCCTCATACTACTGAGAATATCAATGCTGGTAAAAGTAGGCCAACGAGAGAGGGGGAGGTCAACAATCCACCTATCCTAAAAAACATCAACCATAGAGCCATCACCTATCATCCACGAGGTGTTAGTTATGATAGTCAGGGCACGGTGACAAACCTCCTTCAAAAAAGAGGAATGCCCACGAGAGGGGTGATAGTCCATAGAGGGGGTCCAATCACCGTATCTAGCCTGCATGAAAGAGCTTCAAAAACAATGTGGGTCAAGTAAAAATCGAGAAGCATGATGAGCAAGCAGAGCCTCTCTTTGAACAGTCAGAGACTGAATACCCAGGCCACCTTCATGAATAGGCATACAGACTATATCCCATGCCAGAAGATGAGTCCCATGTCCATCCTGCATAGAAGCCCACAGAAAATCCTAAAAGCATCGCTCTATCCTCCTCAAACAAATAGACGAGATAGCAGTATTGGAGAGGAGATGCAGAGAAAGGGAAGTCAAAACTGATCAAATAAGGATAATCCTCGCCATCATAGATAAAGAAGTGACATGCCAACCATCAATGCGATCGTGAACCCGCTGCTCAATATCAACATAATCACTGCTGCGGGGTCGTATTCCCGTGATAGGGATCCCAAGGTATAGAAGATGATCAACCTGACTAAATATGCCCAAAGTATGGAGGATGGCTTCCCTAATATTACTTTTGGTCTTCGAGCTAAAGCAAATCATAGACTTGTGGAGATTAACCTTTTGACTAGAAGCCTAACAATAGCTCTGAATAATAGAATCAAAGATTGTCGCATTCTGAATAGTAGCTTGCCCCAGCAAAATACAGTCATCTGCATACAGGAGATGCAAAACCGAGGGGCCAAGGGGACCCGCCATGAAGGGGGCAATGCGATGATCATACTATGCCTGATATAACGCACGAGAAAAATCGTCGGCAGCCAATATGAACAAAAAAAGGGGATAAAGGGCACCCCTGATGAAGCCCCACAATAGAATGAAAGAAATCGGACTGACTATCGTTGATAATCAGAAAGAAAGACAGCGACCGAATGCAAGCCATAATCCATGCTATAAAGAGTCTATCAAACCCGAATTCAAGAAGAGTGCGATGCAGAAAAGTCCAGTTTATCCTGTCATAAGCTCACTCCATATCTAGCTTAATCGCCATAAAACACTATCTAGCAGGGGCTTTCTAAAGATTATGCATGAATTCTTGGGCTATAATGACATTATCTGAAATACTGCGCCCTCTAATAAAGCCCCTTGCTCATCAGAGACAAACGGAGAATCATCACCCTCAGACGGTTGACTAATATACGCGTATAAACCTTGTATAAGGTAGTACACAAACTGATGGGCCGATAGTGCTGGGGGATAGAAGCGTCAGAACGCTTGGGCACAAGAGTGATGAGAGTCCTATTCCAATCCACAGGCATAGAATTGGATTGGAAGACAATCAGGCCCTAGATCCCAAAGAGCCAGCTGAATCTCCTCCTCAGTGATCAACCTGACAAGAATGTCGTTCTCCTAGACATAAACCTACTTCGAAGAAAAGACCTGCTGAACAGGAACCCCGTCACTAGAATGCTCTGTCCACCTAGACTAAGAGAACTGGAACAAACGATCTCGAATAACATGGATGTCCTCCTGAGAACACCCATTCTCATCCACTAGGCGCCGAATCTGATTGGCTGCCCGATGCTTCAAGGTAGTCTGATGAAAAAAATCTAGTGTTTCGGTCCCTCTTTCGAATCCATTGGACCCTATACCGCTGCCTCCAAAAGGTCTCCTGCTGCCGAAGAAGAGAATGATGAATAACAAACTTAGATCGAAGAGCAGAGAGGTCAGCATTAGAGAGAAAACCATCCTGATCTTCCCTGGACTGAAGATAAGCAATATCAGCTTCACCCTCTCAACTTGCCTCAGTATATTCCCGACCTCCACTCTGTTCCATCTAGATAGCCTGCGCTTGACTAACTCCAGCTGCCTAGATACTTTATACATAGCATTGCCTCTAACCAGTAAATGCTGAACCTATGAAGTAATGGACTAAGCCACAGAATAAGAAGACCAGAACTGCTCAAAATGGAACTGCCTATGCAACTGAGTGTTAACCTCAGTGGAAACTAGGATGGGACAATGATCTGAGGCAATCCTAGAAAGATGAGTAACAGTTGTCGAAGGAAACTTTAGAAGCCATTGGGCAGAGGCCATAGCTCTGTCTAATCTCTCCCACACACGAGTAGAGCCTTGGCGATTATTACACCAAGTGAATTGGGGACCCAAAAATCCCAAATCAAGCAATTCAGCAGATGAGATGAAAGATCTAAACTCAGAGATCTCAGCTGAGCCACCGACCTGTCTTCCTCCTTTCTTTTTATTCGCCCCAATGATATAGTTAAAATCACCAGCAACTAAGGAAGGAAGACCTTGCGCAATAAGAGAGAGGAGTTCAGCCCATAATACCCTCATCTCTCGGAAATCGGTACTAGCATAGACTTCCGACAAAATCATAGGGTTGGAATTCCCCTCAGAGACAACCAAAGACACCTATTGATTACACTGATGAAATGCATCCACCCTGATGGAGGAATTGCGCCAAATAGCTAATATACCTCCCGAAAGGCCCACTGACTCTACCACATAAAAAGACCAAGCTCGGTCAATCTGTCTCCTAAAACAAACCAAGCTATGACCCGATAATCGAGTTTCCAGAAGAACACAAATATCACATTGATGAAGTTGAATCAATCTTGTAAAAGAGGCTTGAAACAAGGGTTTTTGAGCTTCTCTAACATTCCATAGAAGAATCTTCATTTAGTAATAGGTGGGGTCTGGGACCCAGTCGAGTCCTCCGCCATACCATCATTAGAATGACCCCCAAAAGATAGGGAGATGCCATTCGACTCTAGAGATACAGTCTCCATTTTACTGTCAACCTTAAGCATCCGGGGACCCGCAACAGAGAGCGGGGAATCCATTCCCGGACCCAAAATGGCCACTTTAAGACTGGAGACAATAGCCTCATGGCTGCAACCCTCCAATGAAATTGGCTGGGAAAGCATAGCTTGATCATCACCCTGACCCTCCGAAGGCTGACCACTCAAAGTAGGTAGAGACACAGGGTCCAGGGCAGCTAGCTGCCTGACTGGAAGATTAGCTTTACCCATAGTAGTTTTCCCTTTTCTTTTATCAAATTTTGGGATAATTCGATGAATTAGAGATTCTTACGATCTAGCTCTCTTCGAAGGACCCAAGTTAGCATCCCGATGGTTCAAAGGGTGTCCGACCGAAATGTTAGTATCGAGGATGGCAAATGGGTTCACGGTCTGAACATTCGGACTTAGCTGAGGACTAATGGACACGGTCTGAACATCAGACACTGAACCCCCATCAGCATGAGTTAAACCGGCACTCACCATCTTCTTACCCTTCCCTTCTGAAGCAGTTTCAGGAGGACCAGCGCGCATCCCCTCCAACGGCACAACACCATCCGTTGGGGTCCCTTCATTCATCCCTGATGGGGCCAGTTGACCCCATGAAAAATGAAATTCTTGGAGGCCCCAAAGGCCCAGACTCTGACGCCAGCTCCAGCGACGGCCCCAAAGGCCCAAACTCTAACTCCAGCGACGGACTCAGCGTCAGCTCCGACACGTCAAAGGCCGGCACCCGCCAAAGGCCGGCCTCTCCAAGCTGGCCGGCCCCGGCACATTGCTGGCCGGCCACTGCGTCTCCAAGCTAGCCGGCCCCGACGTCTCCACGCCAGGCGGCCCTTACTTCTTCAGGCAACTCAGCCATGGCCTCTCCAAGCTGGCCGGCCCCGGCACATTGCTGGCCAGCCACGGCGTCTCCAAGCTAGCCGCCCCGGCGTCTCCATGCCAAGCGGCCCTTACTTCTCCAGGCAACTCAGCCACGGCCTCTCCAAGCTGGCCGGCCCCGGCACATTGCTGGCCGGCCACGGCGTTTCCAAGCTAGCCGGCCCCGGCGTCTCCACGCCAGGCGGCCCTTACTTCTCCACGCAACTCGGCACCGGCGTCTCCTGTCCCGCCGAGTTGGCCAAGGCCATCCCAGGCCGGCCCGACTCGGCCCAGGCGTCTCCTGTCCCGCCGAGTCGGCCAAGGCCATCCCAGGCTGGCCCGACTCGGCCCCGGCATCTCCTGTCCCGCCGAGTCGGCCAAGGCCATCCCAGGTCGGCCCGACTCGGCCCCAGCGTCTCCTGTCCCGACGAGTCGGCCAAGGCCACCCCAGGCCGGCCCGACTTGACCCCGGCGTCTCCTGTCCCGACGAGTCGGCCAAGGCCATCCCAGGCTGGCCCAACTCGGCCCCGACATCTCCTGTCCCGCCGAGTCGGCCAAGGCCATCCCAGGCCGGCCCGACTCGGCCCCGGCATCTCCTGTCCCGCCGAGTCAGCCAAGGCCATCCCAGGCCGGCCCGACTTGGCCCCGGCGTCTCCTGTCCCGCCGAGTCGGTCAAGGCCATCCCAGGCCGGCCCGACTCAGCCCCGGCATCTCCTGTCCCACCGAGTCGACCAAGGCCATCCCAGGCTGACCTGACTGACCCTAGCATCTCCTGTCCCGCCGAGTCGGCCAAGGCCATCCCAGGCCGGCCCGACTTGGCCCCGCATCTCCTGTCCCGCCGAGTCGCCAAGGCCATCCCAGGCCAGCCCGACTCGGCCCCGGCGACTCCTGTCCCGCCGAGTCAGCCAATGCCATCCCAGGCCGGCCCGACTCGGCCCCGGCGACTCCCATCCCGCCGAGTCGGCCAAGGCCATCCCCGGCCGACCCAACTCGGCCCCGGTGACTCCTGTCCCACCGAGTCGGCCAAGGCCGTCCCCGGCCGGCCCGACTCGGCCCCGGTGTCTCCTGTCCTGTCGAGTCGGCCAGGGCCATCCCCTGGCCAGCCCGACTCGGACCCGTCGTCTCCAGACCCGCCGGTTCAGCCCCACCCCGGCACTGCCTCGCCGGCGAGATAAGCCCCAGCCATCTCAGGACGACCCAGCTCGGCCCTAACAAGACGGGACCCCCGGTTCCCGCCAGATCAGCCCCAGTGATTCAAAAATCCATTCCTCTGATGCGCGCCGCTCGACAGCGCTGACGCGCGCCACCCGACATCACCGACGCGCGCCGCTGCACCAACATGCACCGCCCGACAGCGCCGATGCACGCCGCAGCACCAACATGCGCCGCCCGATAGTGCCAGATCCGATAATTCAATGGTCCCGCCGGCTGATGGGACATAGACCCATGTGATCATGCCAGCGTCAACCCCTATAAAAGGGTAAATTACATCAAAAATCGGGTACGCACATCTTTATGCACTCGATGCCCTAACTCTCGGAGGAACTACCTGATCCTTCTGAGACCTCTCCCTCCTCAAGAGCTCTCTCGAGCTCCTTCTCTGCTGTGACCTCTGTCACTAACTTGGGCATCGAGGGTCCCACTGGAGAACCCTCTCCGGTCTTGGGACTTCTTTGCAGGAAATCCGGAGAAGAAGAAGAGCCTCCGTTCCCGACGTCCAGGAGGGGTGATCGAGCGTCATCAGATTGGCGCGCCAGGAAGGGGGACACACTAAGAAAAAGTAGCGAACGATCTCCCGGAGCTACATCTGTCGTTCCCTCTTTTCTCCCAGAAGCCATGGTGGTGACGCGAGCTCGGAATGCCTCTGTCAGCTGTCCGGCTGGGCTCATCCCGCTAGCTGGACAGCAGGAGGCCAATCCCCCTGCTACCAGCCTTCCTGTTGCCAGCCCGCCGCCGGACGCCGCTATCCAGACGGCGGAGCAGCTGGCAACCCTCTCCCAACAAGTTCAGAACCTCACTGCCATGGTCCACGGACTCCAGCAGCAGCAGTCCGTGGCCACCCAGCACCAGACTGCTCCCCCGCCAGCCAGATGTCGGCGAGGGGAGGTTCTCTCCGCCGGGGGACCGGTCGACGTCAAGCTTCCCCCAGGAAGCCTCGCCGCGAGCCCTCCAAGCGGCCATGGTCCTCTGACCGTGGCCTCAACAAATTTCCTCCCAAGCCGCAGCATCACGAGGAATCCAAGCGGAAGTCCCGACTTCCGTCTCCATCTCGTCCGCCTCCTCTTCTTCTTCTTCCTCCGAGCCACCTCGGAGGGCCCCGACGATCAACCGCCAGGCGGAGGAACGCCTGGAGGAGTACAACTAGCGTCTCGACGAGCTCGCCAGGAAGATAAACCATTAGCCGAAGGAAGAGTTCGACACTCGTCCTCCATACACTCGCCGCATCCTGGAGGAACCAGTCCCCTCCAGGTTCCGCTTCCCCCAAGTGGACCCATACGATGGTACGACCGACCCTCTCGACCACCTCGAGAGCTACAAGGCCATGATGCAGGTCCAGGGCGCCTCAGACGCCCTTCTCTGCAAGGCCTTCCCTGCAACCCTGTAGAAAGCAGCCATGCGTGGCATTCACGCCTATCTCCCCACAGCATAGACTCCTTCCGGGAGCTAGAGAGGGCATTCCTGGCCCACTTTGACGCCTACCGCGGATCCCGAGGGTGGCAGACAGCGTCTTCTCCGTCGCCAGAAGGAAGGAGAGTCCCTGCGGGACTTTGTGTCCCGATTCAAAACCGCCGCCCTCGAGGTCTACCATCTCGATGATGCGGTGGCCACTTGCGATGAAGCGGGGACTCCTTCCGTCCCGCTTCACCTTCTCCTTGGACAAGAAGCCCCCAAGCTCCTACTCCGACCTCCTCCTCTGGGCCCAGAAGTACATCCGGGTAGATGAAGCCGACTTCACCCCGGGAGTCTTCAAAAGGCTCCAGCCACAAGTCCGCTCGCCCTAAGCCGAGCGGACCTCCTCGCCATCGCCGATCCGACCCCCCTTGCCGGTCCAACAACTGGCGCCGGAGCCCTATCCCCGACGAGGGTAAGCTCACCCCTCTCCTTGCCCCTCGATCCCACATCCTGATGGAGATCGAGGGCGAGCCCTACCTTCAACGTCCTCCCCCAATGAAGAAGGGTGTGTCCCGCGACAGAAGCCGCTACTGTCGATTCCACCGGGACTACGGCCACAACACCGACAACTGCTACAGTTTGAAACGGGCTATCGAAGAGCTCATCCAACGGGGCTACCTCAGCAAGTACGTCCAGAAGATGCCACAACCACTGCCGGCCATCATGGGGCCTCCACCAGCCCAAGCCGCCGTCGACAACACTCCCACGGAGCGGACCGTCGGGATGCTATCCTGGGGGTCAGTCTCTGCGTTCAAGCGACAGAGGGGGGAGGATGCTCCAAATAATGTAATGCCCCGGGGGGAGACTGCTGTAATGAAAAATATAAATAATGAAGGCGTAGTCGTCGCCATGACAATCGCCAAACACCCTGTAAAAAGGATTTTAGTTGATAGTGGCAGCTCAGCTGACATCCTTACTTACGACGCCTTTGTTCGAATGGGTTTATCTGTTGACTCCCTTCAGCCCATGGCGACCCCGCTAATTGGATTCACCGGAGATTTTGTGAGGGTCGAGGGCGAAATATCCATGCCCGTGACGACCGGAACCCCACCATGCCAAAGCACCGTGATCATGAAATTCTTGGTTGTGAGGGTCCCTTTGGCATACAACGCCATTCTTGGGCATCCCGGCCTGAATCTTTTGGATGCGGTTATCTCCACCCGACGTCTATTGGTGCAGTTCCCCACCAGCGAGGGAGTTGGAGAAATGCGCGGGGAGATAAGCCCGGTCTTACCTTGCTATTATGCGGCGTCGAGCCCTTTGGGGGCCGACCCGGCTTGGAGGCGTCTGACCCTAGAGATTTCGCCAAAGGAGGGGAGCCCGCCGAGCACCTCCTGACTTTCCCTCTCAGCGATGACCCAGCAAGGACCGTCCGTGTGGGCGGACTCCTTCCCTTGGAGGACCGGGAGCGCCTCTTAGCTTTCCTGCGGGCTAACTCGGACGTATTCGCCTGGTCAGCATCCGACATGCCCGGCATTTCCTCGGAAGTCATCACCCATAAACTTAACATCGACCCGCACTACCGTCCAATCCGCCAAAAGAAGAGGAGCTTTGCCCCCGACCGACAAAGGTCTATTGATGAAGAAGTCCACAAGTTGATCAGCGCCGGCCACATCCGGGAGGCGCACTACCCAAGCTGGCTGGCCAACATAGTCATGGTGCGCAAGGCAAACGGGAGCTGGAGGATATGCATAGACTTCACTGACCTCAACAAGGCATGCCCAAAGGACAGCTTCCCCTTGCCAAGAATTGACCAGCTAGTCGATTCCACCTCTGGTCACGAGCTTCTCAGCTTCATGGACGCCTTCTCCGGATACAACCAGATAAGGATGGACCCCAGTGACGAGGAGCACACCTCTTTCGTGACAGAGAAAGGCATTTAATGTTACAAGGTGATGACTTTCGGCCTCAAGAATGCGGGAGCGACCTATCAGCGGCTGATGAACAAGGTGTTCCATGACCAACTCGGCCGGAACATGGAAGTCTACGTGGACGACATGCTGACGAAGAGCACCCGTGCCGCCGATCACATCTCTAACCTGGAAGAAACTTTCAACAACCTCCGTCGCTTCCAAGTCAAGCTGAATCCTAAGAAGTGCGCTTTTGGGGTCACGGCAGGAAAATTTCTAGGCTTTATGGTGACCCAGTGCGGAATCGAGGCGAACCCAGAGAAGATCAGTGCCATACTTGACATGAGGCCGCCATCCAACAAGAAGGAGTACAACGGCTAACTAGAAGGGTAGCGGCGCTGAGTCGTTTCCTCTCTAGATCGGCAGAGAGGTGCTTGCCTTTCTTCAAGGCCCTGTGGAAGGTGAACGGTTTCACATGGACGGACGACTGCCAGGAGGCTTTCAACGGCTTAAAGGCGTTCCTGTCCTCCCCACCGCTCCTCTCCAAGCCGAGGGACGGGGAGAGTCTTTTCCTTTACTTAGCCACCTCCTCAGAAGCCGTCAGCTCAGTCCTGGTGCGCCTAGACGCTGACGGAACCCAAAGGCCAGTCTACTACGTGAGCAAGGTCCTGCACGACGCCGAGGTCAGGTATTCCAAAATAGAAAAAGTCATTTTCACCTTGATAGTTTCTGCCCGGTGTCTTCGCCCATATTTCCAAGCCCATCCTATCGTGGTGCTGACGGACCAGCCTCTCCGGGCCATCCTGGCCCATCCGGATACTTCGGGTCAACTCGCCAAATGGGCCATCAAGCTGGAGGAGTTCGACATCTCTTTCCAGGCACGACCAGCCTTGAAATCCCAAGTCCTGGCCGACTTCCTGATCGAGTGCACTTGGGCGGAGGAAGATCTCAAGGAGGACATCGGGGAGCAGCCCAAGTCCGAGCCGAGAGATGATGGAAAGACCTGGATCCTCCACATGGACGGCGCATCAAATTCTCAAGGAAGTGGAGCCGGCCTCATTCTTGCCGGGCCGGAAGGAGAAAGAACCGAATGCGCCCTGAGATTTCTTTTTGAAGCCACCAACAACCAGGCAGAGTACGAAGCCCTCCTGGCCGGGTTAAGATTAGCCCAGGAGGTTGGAGCAAAGCACCTCAGAGCCTACACGGACTCGCAACTCGTCTCCGGGCAAATCAATGGAGAGTATGAAGCGCGCGACCCCGTTATGGCGCAATATCTGAAAAAGGTTCAACTCTTGACCTCCTCATTGCCTTACTTCAGCATCAGTTACATCCCCCAGAGCGAAAACGCAAAGGCCGACATCCTCTCTCGACTGGCTACCTCTGCCGACGGCCTGACAAGGGACGCCTACCTCGAATACCTAGAAAGGCCTAGTGTAGAGGGCGGGGAGGAAGTCCTCCCGCTCACCCCGGAACCTACATGGATGGACGCCTATGTCCGCTACCTCACCGACGGCATCCCCCTGATGACCGCAACGAAGCCAGATTGCTCAAGTGGAGGGCCTCCAAGTTCATTCTCCTCGACGGGCGCCTATATAGAAGGTCATTTTCCTACCCGTTGCTTAAGTGCGTAGGCCCCACCGACGCCGACTACATCCTCAGAGAAATCCACGAGGGCATTTGCGGGAATCATCTGGGGGGCAGATCCTTGGCCCAGGCTCTCCGTCAGGGGTATTTCTGGCTCACTATGAAGGAGGACGCGGCCAAGCTAGTTCAAAGGTGCGACGGCTGCCAGCGCCACGCGCACATCCAGCGCCAGCCACCTGCTCCGCTGAGTCCACTCTCGGCCCCATGGCCCTTCGCCCAGTGAGGAATGGACATCCTTGGACCGTTCCCCCCAGCTTCAGGACAGCAAAGATTCTTGTTGGTCGCCATCGACTATTTCACCAAGTGGGTCGAGGTCGAGGCGTTGGCCAAGATCACGGAGAGCAAAGTTAAGGCTTTCTTCTGGAAGTCGATCATATGCCGCTTCGGCTTGCCTCACACCCTCATCACTAACAACGGTCGCCAGTTCAACAACGAGGCGTTCAAGGCCTTCTGCGAGGAGCTGGGCATTCGCCACCGGTTCACCTCCGTCGGCCACCCTCAGACCAACGGGGAGGCTGAGGTCATGAACCGCACCATCCTCAGAGGGCTCAGGACTCGCCTAGACGGCTCCAAAGGATGCTGGGTAGAAGAGCTCCCCAGTGTGATATGGGCCTACCACATAACGCCCAGAGTCCCGACGGGCGAAACTCCTTTCAGCCTCTCCTTCGGGTCCGAGGCCGTCATCCCCATCGAGATCGGATTGCCCAGTCCACGTGTGGAGTCCTTCAGTGAGGAAGACAACCCCGCGCTGATTCGGGCCAACCTGGACTTCATTGACGAGGCGCATGACAGAGCGAGACTGCGCATGGCGACCTTTCGCCAGCGAGCGGCTAAGTACTATAACGCCCGGGTTCGCCCCAAGGTTTTTCGCCGCGGAGACTTGGTGCTTCGAAAGACCGAGGTATCAAAACCTACCGAGGGGGGCAAGATATCCCCCAACTGGGAAGGCCCCTACCGTGTCGCCGAGGCGCTCCATCGGGGGGCATACAAACTAGAAGAGCTTGACGGGAAGCCCATTCCACGTACCTGGAATGCGGACAACCTCCGTCGATATTATCAATGATGTACCCCCAGGAGCATAAGCAATAAAGAAAAGGTCCTTCCTGGCGACACAGTTTGTCTTCCCTTGCGCAAGTCTCTCAAAAGGAGCTCACTGGCATCGCGGCCCACGGAACACCACTCGGCCCCGGCACGGCGGTGCCCCCGAGTTGGTTAAGACCCTAAAGGCTCCATACCCGGCTGAGTCATCACTTGGGCGAAACACAAACCCCCAGGCTGGTTCAAAAGGAGCTCACTGGCATCGCGGCCCACGGGACACCACTCGGCCCCGGCACGACGGTGCCCCCGAGTTGGTTAAGACCCTAAAGGCTCCGTACCCCGGCTGAGTCGCCACTTGGGCGGAACACAAACCCTCAGGCTGGTTCAAAAGGAGCTCACTGGCATCGCGGCCCACGGGACACCACTCGGCCCCGGCACGGTGGTGCCCCCGAGTTGGTTAAGACCCTAAAGGCTCCGTACCCTGGCTGAGTCGCCACTTGGGCGGAACACAAACCCCCAGGCTGGTTCAAAAGGAGCTCACTGGCATCGCGGCCCATGGGACACCACTCGATCCCGGCACGGCGGTGCCTCCGAGTTGGTTAAGACCCTAAAGGCTCCGTACCCGGCTGAGTCACCACTTGGGCAGAACACAAACCCCCAGGCTGGTTCAAAAGGAGCTCACTGGCATCGCGGCCCACGGGACACCACTCGGCCCCGGCACGGCGGTACCCCCGAGTTGGTTAAGACCCTAAAGGCTCCATACCCGGCTGAGTCACCACTTGGGCAGAACACAAACCCCAGGCTGGTTCAAAAGGAGCTCACTGGCATCACGGCCCACGGGACACCACTCAGCCCCGGTACGGCGGTGCCCTCGAGTTGGTTAAGATCCTAAAGGCTCCGTACCCGGCTGAGTCACCACTTGGGCGGAACACAAACCCCCAGGCTGATTCAAAAGGAGCTCACTGGCATCACGGCCCATGGGACACCACTCGGCCCCGGCACGGCGGTGCCCCCGAGTTGGTTAAGACCCTAAAGGCTCCGTACCCGGCTGAGTTGCCACTTGGACGTCCATCCCAGGCAGCGCAAGGTACAAAGGTAAGAGTCCTACACTCCTTTCGCTTAGCTGATGCGGGGCACGCAAGCTCAAGGAGTGTGGGGGGCATTTGATGCGGCTAGTTGACCCCATGAAAAACGAAATTCTTGGATGGCCCCAAAGGCTCAGACTCTGACGCCAGCTCCAGCGACGACCCCAAAGGCCCAAACTCTAACTCCAGCGACGGACTCAGCGTCAGCTCCGACACGTCAAAGGCCGGCACCCGCCAAAGGCCGGCCTCTCCAAGCTAGCTGGCCCCGGCACATTGCTGGCCGGCCACGGCGTCTCCAAGCTAGCCGGCCCCGGCGTCTCCACGCCAGGCGGCCCTTACTTCTCCAGGCAACTCAGCCACGGCCTCTCCAAGCTGGCCGGCCCCAACACATTGCTGGCCGGCCACGGCATCTCCAAGCTAGCCGGCCCCGGCGTCTCCATGCCAGGCGGCCCTTACTTCTCCAGGCAACTCGGCACCGACGTCTCCTGTCCCGCCGAGTCGGCCAAGGCCATCCCAGGCCGGCCCGACTCGGCCCAGGCGTCTCCTGTCCCGCCGAGTCGGCCAAGGCCATCCCAGGCCGGCCCCGGCGTCTCCTGTCCCGCCGAGTCAGCCAAGGCCATCCCACGCCAGCCCGACTCGGCCCAGCGTCTCCTATCCCGACGAGTCGGCCAAGGCTACCCCAGGCCGGCCTGACTCGACCCCGGCGTCTCCTGTCCCGCCGAGTCGGTCAAGGCCATCCCAGGCTGGCTCGACTCGGCCCCGGCGTCTCCTATCCCGCAGAGTCGGCCAAGGCCATCCCAGACCGGCCTGACTCAGCCTCGGCGTCTCCTGTCCCGCCGAGTCGGCCAAGGCCATCCCAGGCCGACCCGACTCGGCCCCGGCGTCTCCTGTCCCGCCGAGTCGGTCAAAGCCATCCCAGGCAGGCCCGACTCGGCCCTGGCATCTCCTATCCCGCCGAGTCAGCCAAGGCCATCCCAGGCCGGCCTGACTCGACCCCGGCGTCTCCTGTCCCGCCGAGTCGGCCAAGGCCATCCCAGGCCGGCCCGACTCGGCCCCGGCGTCTCCTGTCCCGCCGAGTCGGCCAAGGCCATCCCAGGCTGGCCCGACTTGGCCCCGGCGTCTCCTGTCCTGCCGAGTCGGCCAAGGCCATCCCAGGCCAGCCCGACTCGGCCCCAGCGACTCTCGTCCCTCCGAGTCGGCCAATGCCATCCCAGGCCGGCCCGACTCGGCCCCGGCGACTCCTGTCCTGCCGAGTCGGCCAAGGCCGTCCCCGGTCGACCCAACTCGGCCCCGGTGACTCCTGTCCCACCAAGTCGGCCAAGGCCGTCCCCGGCCGGCCCGACTCGGCCCCGGCGTCTCCTGTCCTGCCGAGTCGGCCAGGGCCATCCCCTGGCCAGCCCGACTCGGACCCGTCATCTCTAGACCCGCTGGTTCGGCCCCACCCCGGCACTGCCTTGCCAGCGAGATAAGCCCCAGCCATCTCAGGACGACCCAGCTCGGCCCCAACAAGACGGGACCCCCGGTTCCTGCCAGATAAGCCCCAGCGATTCAAAAATCTGTTCCTCTAACGCGCGCCACCCGACAGCACCGACGCACGCCGCTGCACCAACATGCACCGCCCGAAAGCGCCTGACGCGCGCCGCCCGACAGCGCCGATGCGCGCCGCAGTGCCAACATGCGCCGCCTGTTAGCGCCAGATCCAACAATTCAATGGCCCCGCCGGCTGATGGGATGCAGACCCACATGATCATGCCAGCGTCAACCCGTATAAAAGGTAAATTACATCAAAAATGGGTACGCACATCTTTACGCACTCGATGCCCTAACTCTCGGAGGAACTACCTGATCCTTCTGAGACCTCTCCCTCCTCAAGAGCTCTCTCGAGCTCCTTCTCTGCTGTGACCTCTGTCACTAACTTGGGCGTCGGAGGGTCCCACCGGAGAACCCTCTCCGGTCTTGGGACTTCTTTGCAGGCGATCCGGCGAAGAAGAAGAGCCTCCGTTCCCGGCGTCCAGGAGGGGTGATCGAGCATCATCAATCCCCACTCCCTGCTGAGCCAAAAGAAAGACATTGGAGTCCAGGGCCTTACCAATTTTTTAGAGGCGCCGGCGAGCAGTTTTCACAGGAACCCTCCATGCCTCCTGGGTCTGCCCCAATCCAGGAGCAGAGAAAATGATAGACCGAGCCAAACCCAGAGCAGAGGAACCTGGGATTGAATCCTTAGAAGCCGGAGCATCAGAAGGAGGAGGAGCAATAGCTGTTGCTGAAGGCTTCCACTTCCCAGCCGGCAGAGGCCCTTGAGACACCTTTCGTTGACGAACAACCACCATCCATGGCACGTAACAGGGGAGAATCGAGGTCGACAAGGAGTCTTGCTATGGCCCTTGGTTGCAGGGACCTCGGAGATGCAAGGACCTGCAGCTGCAGCGAATTCCCTTAAGGTGTTCGTAAATGAACGATTGCCAAAAGGGAGCATGGGACCCCTTACATGAACCCCCGGCCGCAGCGGACGCAACAGATCCACGTTGACACAGACACGCGCGAAACCACCTCTGCTTCTCGCCATAGTAG
This sequence comes from Calamus simplicifolius, assembly GCA_900491605.1. Lineage (NCBI taxonomy): Eukaryota > Viridiplantae > Streptophyta > Magnoliopsida > Arecales > Arecaceae > Calamus > Calamus simplicifolius. Next base: position 321,553 of record UESW01001762.1, on the reverse strand, counting down.
GAGGATCAGCGAAGATAGGGTAGTTATGTATGGAGCAGAGGATAGCTTCAGACCAATCCACAGGCAAATTTGGCAATAGAATCCAAATGAGAGCCAAAGAAACAGAGTCCTCAGCTGGGATGAAATCTGCTCGCCAGCCCTCTGTTGCCACTGGTTGTCCATTGACGACCCAAGGCTTCCCAAGGGCCATTTCCTTAGCATTGGGGTCTGAAAATTTGACAATATGGTAACGAAAGGCCAAGCTTACTATTTGGATGTCACTAGGAACTCCCGCTCGAAGGAATTCACGGACAAAAGCTTCAGGAGGAACCCACCAGTGAAACATGCGAACAGAATAGCCATCTTCTCCCAGCTTCCAATTTCATCTTCCAGAGCTGAAATCGAAACCTGGACGATGTCGAGAAAACAATTCTCCAAGTTCGCCACCTCTGCCGGCGATGGAGACGATGAAACCCATTTGAAGCTCGAATCCACCTCCTTCCTCCATATCATCATCGAACGCTCCTTAGCAGCATCAGGAGCCATCAGACAGTGGGGGACAGAGCCAGGCATAGACCTAGTGGAAGCGATTGAAGAAGATGCGGAGCTTATCGGAGATCAAGCAAGCATGTCCGCGTGTGCTAATATTAAAGCAAGCACCACCACAGCAAGCACCACCACAGCCATCTTTGCTTGACATCACGCATTAAGTGGAGCATTCCGAGCCATGTATGGGAGCTGATGGGGCCAGTTGATCCAATGAAAAATAAAGACAATAATTTTTGAACAGCCCATCTTGATAGCGGCGTCGGTCTTAACGTTGGCCGCATCCCACCTCGATCTTGGCATCGGCCGCGGCCCACTTTGACCTCAACATTCGCGACGGCCCACCTCGGCCTCGGCAATCGGCCTCGCCCCGCTCGGCCACCTCGGCTCCAGCCGGCCCCGGCACTTTCCTAGCCGGCCCCCTACATCTCCAAGCTGGCCGGCTCTGGCACCTTCCCAAGCGGCCCGGCATCTTCCTAGCCAGCCCCGACACCTTCCCGAGTGGCCCGGCATCTTCCTAGCCGGCCCCCTACGTCTCCAAGCTAGGCGGCCCCGGCACTTCCCACCGGCCCCGGTACTTTCCTAGCCGGCCCCCTACGTCTCCAAGCTGGCCGGCCCCGGCACCTTCCCAAGCGGCCCGGCATCTTCCTAGCCGGCCCCCTACGACTCCAAGCTGGCCGGCCCGGCACATTTCCAAGCGGCCCGGCATCTTCCTAGCCGGCCCCCTACGTCTCCAAGCTGGCCGGTCCCGGCACCTTCCAGTCGGCTCCAGCACTTTCCTAGCCGGCCCTCGACGTGTCCAAGCTGGCTGGCCCTGACCCTTCCTGGTCGGCCCCGGCGTCTCCAAGCTCGCCGAGTCGGCCCCGACCTTTCCTGGTCGGCCCTTCTCGGCCCCGGTGTCTCCAAGCTCGCCGAGTCAGCCCCGGCCATTCCTGGCCGGCCCCTCTCGGCCCCGGCATCTCCGAGTTCTCCAAGCCCGCCGAGTCGGCCCCGACCCTTCCTGGTCAGCCCTTCTCGGCCCCGGCCTCTCCAAGCCCGCCGAGTTGGCCCCGGCCATTCCTGGCCGGCCCCTCTCAGCCCCGGCATCTCTGAGTTCTCCAAGCCCGTCGAGTCGGCCCCGACCCTTCCTGGTCGGCCCTTCTCGGCCCCGGCGTCTCCAAGCCCGCCGAGTTGGCCCCGGCCATTCCTGGTCGGCCCCTCTCGGCCCCAGCATCTTTGAGTTCTCCAAGCCCGCCAAGTTGGACCCGCCCATTCCTGGCCAGCCCCTCTCGGCCCCGGCATCTCCAAGCCTACCGAGTCGGCCCCGGCCATTCCTGGCCTATCCCGCCCCGGCACTTCCTGGCCGGAGAGGTCGGCCCCGGCCGCCCCTGGCCAGCCGGGTTCAGCCTCGACTCCCCTAGGAGGGTCAAGGTGTCCTAGTTCACCCCAGCATGGCCCTAGCAGTTCAAGAAACCGCCTCTCTGACTCGTGCCACCTGACAATGCCAGGTCCACCTACTACTGGCCACGTTGTTGATGGGACTAGACCCAACTACCCAACAGCCCCGCTGGCTGATGGGACTTAGCCCACCAACCGCCGCTTTCTCCCTTTCCGATAAGACAGGACCCACCAACCAGCGCAGATTCATGCAACTCCCAAGAACTCCGCAGACATTCCCTCCTTACGAAATTCCACGTGATCATGCTAGGGTTAACCCCTATAAAAAGGTGAATCCACCCAGTAAACAAGTATGCGCGATAATCCCCAAAATCGCTGCCTTAGCATTCAAGAAGGAATCCCTCCTCCCTGAGACCTCCTTTTCTCATACTAAAAAGGGCTCACTCTAGCCCCTCTTTAGCTGTGACCTCAGTTGCTAACTTGGGCATCGGAGGGTCCCACCGGAGAACCCTCTCCAATCCTGGGACTTTTCTGCAGGTAACCTGGTGAAGAAGAGCCTGGAGAAGCATTCTGTTCCCGACGTCCAGGATAGGTGATTGAGCATCATCAGATTGGCGCGCTAGGAAGGGGGATAAGAAAAAGTAGCAAACGTTCTCTCTGTGCTACATCTCGGTAGGCGAGACTCTCTCCCCCTCTTCTCTTCGAGAAGCCATGGTGGTGATGCGAGCTCAGGATGCCTCCGTCAGCTGTTCAGCGGGGCTCCCCCCGCCAACTAGGCAGTAGGAGGCCAATCCCCCTGCTACCAACCCTCCAGTTGCCTGCCCGCTGCCGGAGGACGTTGATCAAAAGTGGAGCGGCTAGCGACTCTTTCCTAGCAAGTCTAGAATCTCACCGCCATGGTCCATGGGCTCCAGCAACAACAGTCCATGGCCACCCAGCATCAGACTGCTCCCCTCGCCAGTCAACAGTCAGCGAGGGGAGGTTCTCCTCGACGGGAGGCCGGTCGGCGAGAGACCGGCCGACGTCAGGTTTCTCCTAGGAAGCCTCGACGCGAGCCCTCCAAGCGGCCACGGTTCCCTGACCACGGCCCCAACAAATTTCCTCCCGAGCCACATCATCCCGACTTCCGTCTCCATCTCCTTCTGCCTCTTCTTCTTCTTCTTCCTCCGAGCCATGTCGGAGGGCCCCGACGATCAGCCGCCAGGCGGAGGAATGCCTGGAGGAGTACAACAGGCGCCTCGACGAGCTCGCCAAGAAGATCAACCATCAGCCGGAGGAAGAGTTCGACACTCGTCCTCCTTACACCAGCCGGATATTGGAGGAACCAGTCCCCTCCAGGTTTCGCTTTCCTCAGATAGACCCGTACGATGGTACGACGGATCCTCTCGATCATCTCGAGAGTTACAAAGAAATGATGCAAATCCAGGGTGCTTCAGACGCCCTTCTCTGCAAAGCCTTCCCCGCTACCCTGCGGAAGGTCGCCCGTGCATGGCACTCACGCCTGCCCCCTCACAGCATCGACTCCTTCCGGGAGCTGGAGAAAGCCTTTCTGGCACACTTTGACGCCTGCCAGTGAATCCCAAGGGTAGCCGACAGTCTTTTCTCCATCCGTCAGAAGGAGGGAGAGTCTCTGCGGGACTTTGTGTCCCGGTTCAAGGCTGCCGCCCTCGAGGTCTATCATCTCGACGATGCGGTGGCAGCACTGGCATTGAAGCGGGGACTCCTCCCGTCCCGCTTCACTTTCTCCTTGGATAAAAAGCCCCCAAGCTCCTATCCAATCTCCTCCTCCGAGCTCAAAAATACATCCGCGTGGATGAAGCCGACTTCACCCGCCGGGAATCCTCAAGAAGCTCCAGCCATAAGCCCGTTCGCCCCGAGCCCATCGGGCCCCCTCGACACAGGCGAGCTGACCCGCCTCGTCGTTCTGAGAACAGGTGTCGGAGCCCCGTCCCCAACGAGAGTAAGCTCACGCCTCTTCTAGCCCCTCGATCCCACATTCTGATGGAGATCGATGGTGAGCCTTATCTTCAACGACCTCCTCCCATGAAGAAAGGTCCTCCCCGTGATAAGAGCCGCTACTGCCGTTTCCACCGGGATTACGGCCACGATATCGATAGCTGCTACAAATTGAAGAGGGCCATCGAGGAGCTTATTCAACGGGGTTACCTCGGCAAATACGCCCAAAAGACGCCGCAGCTGCTGCCGGCCCTCATGGGGCCCCCGCCTATCCAAGCCCCGGTCGACAATGCCCCCACTAAGCGAACGGTCGGAATGGTGTCTTGGGGATCAGCCTCTGCACCTAAACGACCGAGAGGGGAGGAGGCACCGAACAATGTAATCCCTGGGGGGGACCTACTATAGTGGAGAATGTAAACAATGAAGGCGTCATCGTCTCCATGACGATCGCCAAGCACCCTGTAAAAAGAATATTAGTTGATAGTGGCAGCTCAGCTGACATCCTTACTTATGACGCTTTTGTTCAAATGGGATTATCTGTGGGCTCTCTCCAACCTGTGGCGGCCCCGTTAGTCGGGTTTATCGGGGACTCCGTAAGGGTCAAAGGTGAAATACCTCTGCCTGTGACAGCCGGGACACCACCATGCCAAAGCACTGTGATCATGAAGTTCCTGGTCGTAAGGGTCCCCTTGGCGTACAATGCCATTCTTGGGCGCCCAGGTCTGAACCTTTTGGACGCAGTCATTTTCACCCGGCGTTTACTAGTGCAGTTCCCCACTAGTGAGGGAGTTGGTGAGATGCGCGGCGAGACCAGCCCGGTCCTGCCCTATTATCACGCGGCATCAAGTCCCCTGGAGGTTGAGCCAGCTCTAGATGCATCTAATCCCAGAGACTCCAGCCAAGGAGGAGAGCCATCTGAGCACCTGCTAACCTTCCCCGTTGGGGAGGACCTGGCGAAGACCGTCCGCATCGGAGAACTCCTTCCCCTGGAGGACCGGGAGTGTCTCTTGGGTTTTGTAAGGGCTAACTCGGACATTTTCGCCTGGTCGGCATCTGACATGCCCGGCATCCCTTCGGAGGTGATCACCCATAAGCTCAACATTGATCCACGGCACCGCCCGATCCGCGAAAAGAAGAGAAGCTTCGCCCCTGACCGACAAAGGGCCATTGACGAGGAAGTTAGCAAGCTACTCAGTGCCGGCCACATCTGGGAAGCGCACTACCCTGACTGGCTAGCCAACGTGGTCATGGTGCGTAAGGCAAATGGGAGCTGGAGGATCTGCATAGACTTCACCGACCTCAATAAGGCATGTCTGAAAGATAGTTTCCCTCTGCCCAGAATTGATCAGCTGGTGGATTCCACCTCCGGGCACGAACTCTTCAGCTTCATGGATGCCTTCTCAGGATATAACCAGATAAGGATGGACCCTAGCGACGAAGAGCACACCTCCTTTGTGATAGAGAAAGTCATTTATTGCTACAAGGTGATGCCTTTCGGCCTCAAGAACGCGGGGACAACCTACCAAAGACTGATGAACAGAGTGTTCTAGGATCAGCTAGGCCGGAACATGGAAGTCTACGTAGACGATATGCTGACAAAGAGCACCCGCACCTTCGATCACGTCTCTGACCTAGAGGAGACCTTCAACAACCTCCGTCGCTTCCAAGTCAAGCTGATCCCCAAGAAATGTGCTTTTGGGGTCACGGCGGGAAAGTTCCTAGGCTTCATGGTGACCCAGCGAGGGATCGAGGCAAACCCAGAGAAGATCAGTGCCATACTCGACATGAGGCTGCCATCCAACAAAAAGGAAGTACAACGATTGACGGGGAGGATAGCGGCCCTAAGTCGTTTCCTCTCCAAATTGGCTGAGAGATGCCTGCCTTTCTTCAAGGCCTTGCGGAAAATGAATAGCTTCGAATGGACGGACGACTGCCAGAAAGCCTTCGACGGATTGAAGGCATTCCTGTCTTCTCCGCCACTTCTATCCAAGCCAAGAGATGGAGAAAGTCTCTTCCTCTACTTAGCCGCTTCGTCAGAAGCCGTTAGCTCGGTCCTGGTGCACCTCGATGCCGACGGAACTCAAAGACCCGTCTATTATGTGAGTAAGGTCCTTCATGACGTAGAGGTCAGATATTCCAAGACAGAAAAAGTTATTTTTGCCCTGATAGTCTCCGCTCGATGCCTCCGTCCATATTTTCAAGCCCATCCTATTGTGGTGCTCACGGATCAGCCCCTTCGAGCCATCCTGGCTTGCCCAGACACTTCAGGCCGACTGGCCAAGTGGGCCCTCAAGCTGGGGGAGTTTGACCTTTCTTTTCAAGCTCGGCCGGCTTTGAAGTCTCAGGTCTTAGCCGATTTCCTGGTCGAGTGTACTTGGGCGGAGAAAGATCCCAAAGAGGCTCCCATGGAGCAGTGCGAACCTGAGCCAGATGATGATGGAGAATCCTAGTTTCTTCATGTGGACGGCGCATCAAATTCATAAGGAAGCGGCGCCGGCCTCATTCTTGCCGGGCTGGGTGGAGAAAGGATGGAATGTGCCCTGCGGTTCCTATTCGAAGCCACCAACAATCAAGCCGAGTACGAGGCCCTACTGGCCGGGCTAAGGTTAGCCCGAGAGTTGGGAGTAAGGCGTCTCAGAGCCTTTACCGACTCGCAACTTGTCTCTGGCCAAATCCATGGGGAATATGAAGCGTGCGACCCTATTATGGCGCAGTATTTGGGCAAGGTTTAGTTTCTAACTTCCTCACTGCCTTATTTCAATATTAGTTACATTCCCCGGAGCAAAATGCCAAGGCCGACATCCTTTCTCGTTTGGCCACCTCCGCCGATGGCTTGACGAGAGATGCTTATATTGAATACTTGAAAAGACCCAGCACAGAGGACAGTGAAGAAGTCCTCCCACTCGCCCAAGAGCCCACCTGGATGGACGCCTACGTCCGTTATCTCACCGACGGCACTCTCCCTGATGACCGCAATGAAGCTAGACTACTCAAGTGAAGCCTCCAAATTCATCCTCCTCGACGGGCGTCTATACAGAAGGTCGTTCTCCTACCCCCTACTCAAGTGCATAGGGCCCACCGACGCCGACTACATCCTCAGAGAAATTCATGAAGGCATCTGTGGAAATCACATGGGGGGCAGATCTTTAGCTCAAAAGGCCCTCCGCCAAGGATACTTCTGGCTTACTATGAAGGAAGATGCAGCTAGATTGGTTCAGAAGTGCGATGGTTGCCAGCGCCATGCATACATCCAACATCAACCATCTGCCCCAATGAGTCCGCTCTTAGCTCCATGGCCTTTCGCCCAATGGGGAATGGACATTCTCGGGCCATTCCCCCCAGCTTTAGGGCAGCGAAGATTTTTGCTAGTCGCCATCGATTACTTCACCAAATGGGTTGAGGTCGAAGCGCTGGCCAAGATCACCGAAAGCAAAGTCAAAGCCTTCTTCTGGAAGTCAATCATATGTCGTTTCGGCCTACCCCACACCCTCGTCATGGACAATGGCTGCCAATTCAACAATGAAGCATTCAAAGCCTTTTGTGGCGAGTTAGGCATTCATCACCGATTCACATCTGTCGGCCATCCTCAAACTAATGGAGAAGCCAAGGTCATGAACCGCACCATCCTTAGAGGACTCCGAACCCGGCTAGACGGGTCCAAAGTTCAATGGGTGGAGGAGCTCCCCAGTGTGATCTGGGCCTACCACACAATCCCCAGAGCCCCGACGGGCGAGACTCCTTTCAGTCTTGCCTTCGGATCCGAAGCCGTCATCCCCGTCGAGATCGGTCTGCCCAGTCCACGTGTGGAGTCCTTCAACGAGGAAAATAACTCTGCACTAATACGGGCTAACCTGGACTTCATAGATGAGGTGCACGATCGGGCGAGGCTGCGCATGGCGACCTTTCGTCAGCGTGTGGCCAAATACTACAACGCTCAAGTCCGTCCCAAGGCTTTTTGCCGCGGAGACTTGGTTCTAAGAAAAGCCAAAGTTTCAAAGCCTACAGAGGGGGGCAAGCTATCCCCCAACTGGGAGGGCCCTTATCGCGTCACCGAAACACTTCACCGGGGGGCATACAAATTAGAGGAGCTCGATGGGAAACCCATTCCACGTACCTGGAATGCGGACAACCTCCGCCAATATTACCAATGATGTACTCCCAGAAGCATGAGTAATAAAGGAGGCCCCTTCTGACGCCTCAGCTTGTTCTCCCTTATGTCCAAGGACCAGGTCTCTCAAAAGGAACTCACTGGCATCGCGGCCCACGGGACACCACTCGGCCCCGGCACGGCAGTGCCCCCGAGTAGGTTAAGACCCTAAAGGCTCCGTAACCGGCTGAGTCGCCACTTGGGCGGCACACAAACCCCCAAGATGGTTCAAAAGGAGCTCACTGGCATCGCGGCCCACGGGACACCACTCGGCCCCGGCACGGCGGTGCCCCCGAGTAGGTTAAGACCCTAAAGGCTCCGTAACTGGCTGAGTCATCACTTGGGTGGCACACAAACCCCCAAGATGGTTCAAAAGGAGCTCATTGGCATTGCGGCCCACGGGACACTACTCGGCCCCGGCACGGCGGTGCCCCCGAGTAGGTTAAGACCCTAAAGGCTCCATAACCGGCTGAGTCGCCACTTGGGCGGCACACAAACCCCCAAGATGGTTCAAAAGGAGCTCACTGGCATCGCGGCCCATGGGACACCACTCGGCCCCGGCATGGCGGTGCCCCCGAGTAGGTTAAGACCCTAAAGGCTCCGTAACCGGTTGAGTCGCCACTTGGGCGGCACACAAACCCCCAAGATGGTTCAAAAGGAGCTCACTGGCATTGCGGCCCATGAGACACCACTCGGCCCCAGCACAGCGATGCCCCCGAGTCGGTTAAGACCCTAAAGGCTCTGTACCCGGCTGAGTCTTCACTTGGGCAGCACACAAACCCCCAAGTTGGTTTAAAAGGAGCTCACTAGCATCACGGCCCATTGGACACCACTCGGCCCCGGCACGGCGGTGCCCCCGAGTAGGTTAAGACCCTAAAGGTTCCGTAACCGGCTGAATCGCCACTTGGGCGGCACACAAACCCCCAAGATGGTTCAAAAGGAGCTCACCGGCATCTCGTCCCACGGGACACCACTCGCAGCGGTTCACAAACCCCCCGAGTGGTTAAGACCCTAAAGGCTCTGTATCCGGCGAGTCGCCCCTCGCAGCGGTTCCAACACCCCCGAGGCGGTTCAAAAGGAACCTGACGACTCTCAGCTCTTAGGTCACCCTCCGGGGTTCAAAAGTCTTCCGGCAGCCACAACTTACCTCAGCGGTTTCAACTCTGTGTCATCGACCGACGGCCAATTGGCCTCGACGGCTCTATTTTTGCTTCGGCAATTTTGTCCCGGCCTCAGCGGCTTTATCTTGGCATCCTCAAGCCGGCAGATAGCCATGAAAAGACTTCAAGACTCCGCGTTGGGAGAGGATTACTAGCTGCCCTCAGCTAGCCAAAGAAGGCATGCAGATGTCCATACAAGGCAGCGCAAGAGGAAAGGGGTTTCCCTACCTAGAAGGAATTATGGTTGAAGTTAACATGAAAGAGCAGATGCCAAGGTAAAAGTTCTACACTCCTTTCGCTTAGCTGATGCGGGGCACGCAAGCTCAAGGAGTGTGGGGAGCATTTGATGGGGCCAGTTGACCCCATGGAAAATAAAGACAATAATTTTTGGACGGCCCACCTTGACAGCGGCGTCGGTCTCAACGTTGGCCGCGTCCTACCTCGATCTTGGCATCGGCCGCGGCCCACTTCGACCTCAACGTCCGCAACAGCCCACCTCGGCCTCGGCAATCGGCCTCGCCCCGCTCGGCCACCTCGGCTCCAGCCGACCCCGGCTCCTTCTAGCCGGCCCCGGCACTTTCCTAGCTGGCCCCCTACGTCTCCAAGCTGGCCGGCCCCGGCACCTTCCCAAGCGGCCCGGCATCTTCCTAGCCGGCTCCCTACGTCTCCAAGCTGGCCGGCCCCGGCACCTTCCCGAGCGGCCCGACATCTTCCTAGCAGGCCCCCTACGTCTCCAAGCTGGCCGGCCCAGCACCTTCCCGAGCGGCCCGACATCTTCCTAACCGGCCCCCTACGTCTCCAAGCTAGGCGGCCTCGGCACTTCCCAGCCGGCCCCGGTACCTCCCAACCGGCCCCGGCACTTTCCTAGCCGGCCCCCTACGTCTCCAAGCTGACCGGCCCCGGCACCTTCCCAAGCGGCCCGGCATCTTCCTAGCCGGCCCCCTACGTCTCCAAGCTGGCCGGCCCCGGCACCTTCCCAAGCGGCCCAGCGTCTTCCTAGCCGGCCCCCTACGTCTCCAAGCTAGGCGGCCCCAGCATCTCCTAGGCGGCCCTGGCACTTTCCTAGCCGGCCCCCGGCGTGTCCAAGCTGGCTGGCCCTGACCCTTCCTGGTCGGCCCCGGCGTCTCCAATCCTGCTGAGTCGGCCCCGACTCTTCCTGGTCGGCCCTTCTCGGTCCCGGCATCTCCAAGCCCGCCGAGTCGACCCCGGCCATTCCTGGCCGGCCCCTCTTGGCCCCGACATCTCTGAGATCTCCAAGCCCGCCGAGTCGGCCCCGACCTTTCCTGGTCGGCCCTTCTCGGCCCCGGCCTCTCCAAGCCCACCGAGTCGGCCCCGGCCATTCCTGGCCGGCCCCTCTCGGCCCCGGCATCTCCGAGTTCTCCAAGCCCGCCGAGTCGGCCCCGGTCATTCCTGGCCGGCCCCTCTTGGCCCCGGCATCTCCGAGTTCTCCAAGCCCGCCGAGTCGGCCCCTGCCATTCCTGGCCGACCCCTCTCGGCCCTGGCATCTTCGAGTTCTCCAAGCCCGCCGAGTCGGCCTCGGCCATTCCTGGCCAGCCCCTCTCGGCCCCGGTGTCTCCAAGCCTGCCGAGTCGGCCCCGGCCATTCCTGGCTGTCCCGCCCCGACACTTCCTGGCTGGGGAGGTCGGCCCCGGCCACCCCTGGCCAACCGGGTTCAGCCTTGACTCCCCCGGAAGGGTCAAGGTGTCCCAATTCTCCCCAGCATGGCCCCAGCAGTTCAAGAAACCGCCTCTCTGACTCGCACCGCCTGACAATGCCAGGTCCACCTACTACTGGCCACGTTGTTGATGGGACTAGACCCAACTACCCAACAGCCCCACTGGCTGATGGGACTTAGCCCACCAACCGCCGCTTTCTCCCTTTCCGATGAGACAGGACCCACCAACCAGCGCAGATTCATGCAACTCCCAAGAACTCCGCAGACATTCCCTCCTCACGAAATTCCACGTGATCATACTAGGGTCAACCCCTATAAAAAGGTGAATCCATCCAGTAAACAGTATATGCGATAATCCCCAAAATCGCTGTCTTAGCATTCAGGAAGGAATCCCTCCTCCCTGAGACCTTCTTTTCTCATACTAAAAAGGGCTCACTCGAGCCCCTCTTCAGCTGTGACCTCAGTTGCTAACTTGGGCATCGGAGGGTCCCACCGGAGAACCCTCTCCGGTCCTGAAACTTTTCTGCAGGTAACCTGGTGAAGAAGAGCCTGAAGAAGCATTCCGTTCCCGACGTTCAGGATAGGTGATTGAGTGTCATTAGGAGCTATTAATGAATCTCAAAGTTCGCCATGAATGTTTGAAAGGTCCAAAATAAAAACAAATAACAAAATATTTACAATATATGTGGGATATTATAAGACACACTCTCTGTCGCAAGAAGCTAAGTACAACACCTAGGCATGGTGTATTAAATAAGATTAATTCTTCCACTGTTAATACTTGATGTCCATGTGACTGACTGCAAGGGCGAAGTGTTCAGGCGGTTGCCTAATTATACCTTTCTTTCTTTTTCTTCAAACAATCATAAAAACATTTGAAATTTTTCTCATTGCTGTTCTTTATTTTAATGTACTTCTAATACATTCATATTTTTTTTGTACGTTTCTAGTCTCTTTTATAATTATTTGTAGAGTTTTATTGTAGATTGCAACTCTTCTTATGTTCTCATAATCTGTTACAGCCTTCCTTAATTATCATTATTTGTATATGAAGCCAATGTTGGCAACTTTATTTCATATAAAACCTCTGGAAAAAGTAACAATAAAAGAACAATCTGATGTTGTCTATTCCTTTATCAAGATGGAGTATTGAGATTCTAGCACTTTGATTACTGAAGAAGACGAAAATAGATGAATGAACATGAAGATAGGAGTGATATAGCGATGAGGAGCATCATTATGATAGTATATGAGAAGATAAAAATAAATTAAGGTGGCAATTTTAGATGTGACCCATTAATATGATTTATACTTGATAGGAAGTTAGTAGATTTGAGATGAGCATAGATAGGTATAAATCAAAATTGAATTAATTCATTAAACATGATTAATAAATATATTAATAAATATTAAGAAATTATTTGTGTATCTTTGTTTAATATAAAATAAAAAAACAAAAGGAAAAAAATAAGTTGAGGGTGTTTTGGGTATTTTGGTGCTTTATTAGATAAAACGTAAAATATGGATTACATGAAGTAAAAGATGATTTCAAGTTATATAAATTGAAAACAAGTTATACATTTGTGTCAACTTGAATATGACCTGTTTATTAAATAGGATACATGGGTTGTATCATGCAATTCAAATAATATATAGATCGTGTTCGGGTCTAGAATTTTTGATATGATTAATAAACGAATGAAATTTAATTTGATATATTTGCTATTGTGTTCCTAAATTGGTACGATTTGTTTGCATGATTTATCATCCCTACGCAATATTAGATGCCAATATTCTTGCTAGAAGTAGGGTTGGATGGTTGATGCCAAAAGATGAGATGATCATGGACATGATGAGTCCTGCATAGATAATTCATCTTAATTTGTCTGCTCATATGCATGCATCATGATATTCTGAATTTTCTATGAAAATACACTCAAAATCACTATTTTTTTTTTTATTTATCAATCTTCTCATCATCACGCATTGATATTCTTTTTCCGAATAATAGGCTCCCAATCGGTTATCCGAGCAACATGCCCCATGATGGTCCATAAAACAAGAACATCATCTTTGGAGAATTTAGGAGTCTTCAGTGGTTGGTGGCATTTCTCCTTCAAGGTTTGCGCGTTGCCTCGCAAGCCTCCCTCTGGTTTGTTAATGATTCCACGCGGTGGTTAGACTGCCCTAAGATATTGTTTGTTATTGCTAAAAATCTTATATTTCTATTTTTGTATATGATAATTAAATTATCATAAATACAAAATAATTATTTTTAATACTGAACCTTAATAATCTCACATATCTATCTTTTAGATAAAAATTAGATCACCATATCTTGTGGCAATCTTAAATTATTAAGAATCAAATATTATGATATAGATTATTGATGTGGCTACATTAGGGCTGACAGGAGAGGCAACTGACGAAACTTTGGCCTCGGACTCCAAGCTTTTCTTGGCCTCGGACTCCAAGCTCCCCTTGGTCTTAAGTCATCTGACACCGCCACGTGGCCTACTAACCATATGTAACCACGCATGGCCACTATCCGTTACGGCGCACGCTTGACACAACTAGGCCCATCTGCCACCTATGGCATCGTGTCTGGCAGAGGGCTGATAGGACGGGACACCTTTGACATGCTCGGTGTTTGTTGCAACCTATCTTTGTCAGCCTTGCCACTTGTCCACTATTAGATAATAATGCCTCGGAATCAACCACCTTCCAAAAGCGGGTAAAAGGGACAGGTATAAGAACCTTCACTCACAAGGAGAGAAGGAATCTGAACTCAAATTCTCTAGCTAATTCCTTTAGCTCTTTTTTCATTGTTCTCAAGTTGCTTACTTGAACGTCGAAGGATCCTCACAGAGGCAATCGATCTTCGAAAACTTTTTTGTAGGAACTCTCGTTGAGGAGGAGGCTTTCCGTTACCCGACGTTCAAGGAATATGATTTAGGGGCAACAATTATCATGTCTAATTTCTAAACATAATAATTTGAATGATAATTTTAAAGTATTAAAATTGATTACCATCAATCAAACGATTTCTAGGAGTCGTGATAAATAAATTACCATCATCTACTTTATTTAAAGTAGTGCAAGACTTTAGTAATGCATTTCTTCTCTTCCCACGATGGATTATATACATACACACACACACTTTTGATCCTCAAACTTTCAATCAAAAATTATTTTAGTTGTTTCAAACTTTTAGTTACTACAGCCTAGTTCTATATATGTTTTAAAAATATTATATTTTTAAAAATATTATATTTTTAAAATCTTATTATATTAGACTAATTAAAATTAATGAAATTATAACTAATGCATTAATAGAAGAAAGTCTTCGTATGCTTCTATTTCTTAAAACATGAGGGATCAGATTGTAATAATTAAAAGTTTAAGAATAAACAAAAATATTGAATGAAAGTTTGAGGATTAAAAGTATATTTTATTTTATTTTTATTTATTCTTATTTACTATTAAAACCGAGCATACATGCAATGCACGAGATAAAAGAAAAAAAATTAAAATTAATGTCACCCTTTTGTGTAACTAAAAATCAAAAGGTTGAATATATATAGTTAATTTTTTAAAGGTTATATATTTATTGTTTTTGACATAGTTTGATTGGTTTATTAAGTATTCTTTTTTTTTTTGACCAAGCACATGTCACATGGAATTGAATATTCGACGCCAGAGTTCTCTCTCCGCGTGGTGCATGTCTTTTTGTTAAGTTCGGACATACGAAGTGAACTTGACTAAGTGAAGGATTTTCTTCGTACAGGACGCATTTGACGTAATCTTTGATGCATACAGTATATATATAAAAATAAAAATATTGATAGTTATAAATTAATTTATTTATCATATATTTGTTAAAAAATAGTTTTATTTTAAGACATGATTTTATTAAAAATATAAAGCTTAAATCAATTGATAATATAAAAAGAAATTCAAATGCTAGCTTGGTGATGGAAAGGAAATTAAGACTTGTAACAACAAATAAAAAGAAAAATAAGAGCAGTAGGATGGAGTGAACCATCTAGTTCCCTCTTAGACGTTCAAAATGCAAGTAAACATCGCATGGCCCAACTATAAAAGTCCTCATTATATTTGAATTTTTAAAAATTTGATAATACAATATAAATGAATATTATGATAGTTACCGTTTATTCTATAACAAAATGTAATCAAAATTGTAGCATTATTTGTTTGAATCGTTATTATTCTTGATAACAAAAGAGTTAACCAACCAAGGACTGCCATCTAATTCTTCTGTCGTTATTTCAACGAGGAGTCACCTAACTTGAGTCCGCTTTCTATGGTAGTAATGGCGTCAAAATAAAAGTCTTTGCACATGTTTATTGACTGTGCGCATGTATGATTGATGCGCATGCATGAAGAGCATTTTTGTTCTTTTTACATCGCACGTGTAACCATATATCTATAGTACAGACGTTTCTGCATCAAAATAGATAGATGGTGAGGTCTTGAAGAAGATGTAAGAAGAATTATTTAGCAGGTGATGTGTCGATTATCATTCTATTTTGATTTTTAATTTTATTTGCTTTCTCCTCACTTTTTCATCATGATTTTGTTTCTTTCAAGTATTTTTCATAAAATATAAACTAATTTAATCGAGGAGCACCACAACTTTCATTACCATTTCAAGATGATCAAAAACTTATAATTACAAAACAGGCAGCTAATTCAAAAGACTTGATTTTACTTGCTTCTTCTCTCCTACTTTATTATAATTTTATTTTTTATTTTTTTTTATGAAATATATTAGTTCAACCGATGAACACCATAATTTTTATTACTATTTTTAGTTGATCGAAAACTTAATGATGTAACAGAGCTAGTTTATATTAGAGCCTATGGCCTAGTACAACGATAGATCAAGTCTATTTTGAAAATTTCTTGATGGCCATCCGTGTCATTGTAATGGCATGATGATGGGCCCTCGATTGCTCTATTATTGGCGAGGAGGTGACGTCATTATTTCCAAGCCACCTTAGGGTTGTCCCGGTCCGCAACGAATAGATGCGAGTGATCATGTACACTAGTCTAGTACGAATCAATTCAGATAGATCAAAAAATAATGTTTATTTAAATATAATAAAATAAAAATTATTTTATTTTTAAATTTAAAATTCAAAATAAAAGATCATAATGTCATCATCCAATCAACCACTCAGTTGGCTTTCTGATAGACATGTCAGATATAAACTCTGTGAACATCCCACGGAATAAATCATATATCATGAAGTAGATGATTGATTGAAATTAGGCGCAGCCTTTCTGCTGAAATCATTGGATGATAATAAGAGAGTCTCCCTCAATGACTATGAGCATGAAGAATCCGAGTAGCATAGACAAATCTGACTTTTTATCAAGGATGCATCATTAGTTCGTACATGGTACATGCGATTTGAGACATCAAGCGGTATTCATAATAAAAAAATAAAATAAAATTATTTTAAAAAGTTATTACTTTTGTTGAACGAATAATTTATTTTATTAAAATAATTATTTTTTATTTTATTTTTTCTCTTTTATTCTTACTCACTATAATCTATAATCCCGACCTACTATTTTTTATGAGAATATATTTATTAAAAAAATATTTATAATCCTATCTAATCTTATCTAACATCAAATATAGAATACAATAAATTTTTTTTTCTAACTCATTTGTTATCATGTTATATATTAAATAAGAGATAGTATAATTTTTATTTTACCTTATTTTTTCTCTTATCATGTTCTCTTGTTAATGGTTGAAGATTATAATTAAGAGCAATATCATGACAACATACAACCTAAGAACAAATGGTACTACACTAGCTAGGATTATAGCTTTCAAAAAAAAATTTTAGGACGCAGCCAATTTTACTAGGCTCATATGTAGTTTCTGATTTTTCTTTGTCTCGGAATCAAAAATTTTGTGTCAATTCCCATTAGAATTTCTTGCCGCTGTACTTCGTGGAGGATTCAGACTTGCATGCCATCTATGGTTTGTATGTAACAAGCAAGACCCATGTTTATGAGGATTGATGGATTGCACTTCACAATTCACATGTTATGTGTTGTTGTTGCATATATCAGTCTTTTTTAACTACGTACCACTTCTATGTGTTGGAAATTATAGTATAATATATTTCAATATCCAAAAGTTTCCTTCCCTTCAAAACCAATATCCAAAAGTTTCCCTCCAAAAGCTTACCCTTCTTTTGTCATGAAACCACACTTTTGTCCCACATGGAAAACATAACAAAACTTACTGTTACTTATATATGTGTTACTCTCTTGCTTGGTTGAATTGTTGTGAGAAAGCTCACGCACGCGCGAGCCGGGCCAAGCCCAATGCAAATCGATGGAGCCGATTTCGGAAACCAGTTAATCGGGCGCGTCGCGTGTGATCATCGCGCGTAGGGAGGGTGCAAATCCCGTCCGTTGGCACGCGTGCTAATTGACCGAACGTTGGACGCTGACCGACCCACGACCTTTGGAATCCAACAAAAATTGGATTCATTCGTTGCTTTCAACCGATATTTGCTTATTTATAAATATTCGAAGCAATGCTGGTGATTATTCATTCAATTTAAAATTCATTTGATTTCATCCTTATCCAGTCGTCCTTATCAAGTTCAGAGATTCATTCCTTTGCTCCGTTCTTATCCAGAAAAAAGGGACTCATTCGGTTGTTCATCCTCTTCTGACATTGACATTGGTGTGTGCACGCCCGTTAGAAGACTTGCTGATCTTGTATCCTGGAGGGTAGTCGTGCTTGATCTTCTGCACCTGCACACCACAGTAACTTCTCAAATAGATAAGATCTTCTCGGGTACTATATTTTCTTCTTACTTATCCGACACTATGTACCAGACTACATGGATCACATAAATTCTTTCATTGTTCTCCACATGATCCGATAGGGTTTGATTATATGTTTGACATCAGAAGAGTCAGTTTTTAGCTTCGCTAGTCAATTTATTCATCTATTGTGCTCACCATGGTTTATTAGCTCGATCGTATATCACACAGGTCATGAAATAATTTATAAGATGAAATATAAATGCATATCCATAAGAGTAAAATCCATGGAAAAAGTGTGTTGAGTCTAATAAGAGAGCAAGAGATGTAGTGCATGATCCAGTGTTATGATAACATGCAATATGAGAGCAAATTAGTGACAATCCATCAGAGCTAGAGCTGTTGAAATTTCTTTTAGGGCAAATGACTTGCAGAGTCCTAGACTGCAGAGATTGCAGAGGATCTGGACTAGAATTCCATTTGAGATATCAAGGAGGATTCATCTATCTCATGGATAGTGACATCTCGTCATGCATATTATTAAAGAGACTTCATGATTTATAAGAATTATTGGATTCTGCTTCACAGCCGGTATGCACTGTAGTTTTATGTGTTAATTTTATGTAGTTTTCTTTTCTTGGGAGCCCCCTTCAGGGTTTGTCAAAATTAACTTTGAAGAAAGCGTCCGTGGTAGACTTGCTGGCTCGTCCTTCATCATCCGTGGGCCTCAGGGTCATATGATGGCAGCAGATGGATTTGGTTCTCTGGATTCCTCCGTCCCTATGACCGAACTATATGCAGCTTGGGCAGGTATTACTTATGCTTTTCAGATTCTTCATGCCCAAAGATTTGTGATCGAGGGTGATTCTATGACGGTCATTAGGTGGCTTCGGAAGGAAAATGTTCCTGTAGCCCCCCTTAATCCGATTCTCAGGGACATATGGTTCATCCTTCAGGAAGCTAAATCTGTCCAGATTCGACACATATACCGTGAAGCCAATGCGGCTGCTGATTAGGTGGCGGCTTCAGTGGCCCAGCATTCTGGCTACTGAATTTGGAGTCAGAGTGATCCTTGTCCTACTATTTTGATGCAAATTTTGTATTCTGATGTTTCTGGGTTGATTCATATACTTGTGTGATCAACCGCTTGTACAAAAAAAAAAAAAAATATCATTCTTATAATTAAATTACATTGCATAAATTCTTTCATTGATTCTATAATGTTTGGTGATATGTTTGATATGCAAAGTGTCAATATTAACCTTTTGCACTATTTCAATCAGAACATGAATTATGAAAAAAATATGATGCAGAGGAGTCGCAACGATTCATAGTTTGAATGTCAAGTATCACAAGAATAATTTATCAAATCAAAAATATATATGTTTGTGTAAGAGTAAACAAGATTAACCATGAAATTGGTGTATTAATTTTGTCGAGCAAGGAAGAGTTGCAGACCATTTGACAAACCTCTGTCTCGCACACAATTGATCTTTTTGAAGTACTTTCTGGAGTAACTTCCATTCATTTATTTTACATTGTTGATCGCTTTTTGCGTATGCTAATAATTTCTTTTATATGTTACTATGATGGATTGATTTAATACTCTCAAATCGTAAAATATTTTTTGTAAAAAATTATCTGTTATAAATTTAAATTTTTAATTTAACTAGTTGGCTAGAAAGCCATCGGCTTAATATCTTTATAAGACGAATAAGATTTTATGTTTTACATTCTGTGCACAAGATTTTCATAATGTTAAATTTTATGCTTACCATGGCCTTTTAGCCACTTTTTGAAATGAATAAAAAGATTATCTTAATTATGATGCTAAACCAAACTAGTCTCCCCAAAGCATGAAAGATTTTATTAGGAAAAATAACTTGAATAAATTTAAGGAAGAAAACTCTGGCTGGTAGACAAAAGCCATCAACTTCATGGCCATGTGACCTGTCTCTATGGTTGTTGTAGTGGTTTGAGACGTAAATTTAGCTTGGTTATGATTTAGATCTCTCTTGCTTTCACTTCAAAAGATTCAGTGCCAATTAATTTCCACCCATTCTTGCAACTCTAAAATACTAGTGATTGGAGAGGATGCCATTTCCATTCACTCACCATTCCATGTTACAGATAGAGTCTATAGTTACAATTTTGGACCTCTCCAATGATCAGAGGAGATTCACACTCCCTTTGTTTTTCTTCGTTCTCTTAGCAATGCTCCTATTGTTGTATGCTTGAATAAAAGCTTGCAACACTATTAGAAGCTTTATGAACTCCAGTGGCTAGTAGACTAGTACCATTGAGTGAAACCTAAGAAGCAGAGCCGATTTCGTTACGAGCAATAGTAATTATTGGATAATAGATCTTGACTAATCTAAGCAATAAAGCATGATCCAAGAAGCAGAGGAGCTGTCCACATACTTGCTTTTGTACGGCGGTGTCGGTTAGAATTGACATATTTTAGGCACATTTGTCACACCTTGGATCATGAGCAAATTGAGCACATGATCCATTGGACTTTGGTCAAGCATGTCCATAGATTAATTTGTAGTTAAAATGCCGTAAAGAGAGATTAACATGGTTGTCCTTTATTTATATAATCCCTCTCTTCCAAAACTTTTTTTTTTTTTGGTACAAAAAAAGGGAAGGAGGGCTAAGCCGACCCGTAGCTAGGTCCCATGTGGCCCCGTTCC
The DNA here is from genome assembly GCA_900491605.1 of Calamus simplicifolius. NCBI lineage: Eukaryota > Viridiplantae > Streptophyta > Magnoliopsida > Arecales > Arecaceae > Calamus > Calamus simplicifolius. Next base: position 301,198 of record UESW01001762.1, on the reverse strand, counting down.
CCGCCAGGGTATGTTTCATGCACGGCGCTGGATCTTCGCAGCCGTTTCCTGCCCGAAGGCGAGTTGGTCAACCTGGCTCCACCCAGGTGCTAGCAATCAGAACAGAAAAGTTTTTAGACAGACCTTAGCCCCTCCAACACCAGAGTTTCAGGCTCCAAGGATTAACCTTGAAATTATTCGAATCGGCCGCAGCGTCATTCCTCGAACCTGAGACCTTCTGATGGCGTAGAGAAGGCCCTGACCATCAGGCCACCGCCTGAGCGGTCTCTTCCAAAACATTTTGATGGAGAAACAAATTTGCTGCGGATTTTCCTTCTCTCTCTCTCTCTCTCTCTCTCTCTCTCTCTCTCTCTCTCTCTCTCTCTCTCTCGTTTCTTAGAAAAACTGAGCTTTAGGGATTTTGAACTTCTACAGGCATGATGATATTATAGACATGTATGTTACCATCTTGGCTAGGAGGTCATTTAGTTGAACACATGAATTTTGTGCCCCATGCTCATTAGCCTTGTTTGAACTTTAGACTTTGTTAATTTTTAGGACTTGTTTAACATGTGTAACGATCCGGGCTTACAAACCCAAGAACTCGTTTTGTTATAAGAAAGCAAGACGGACAAGATCCACACCAACTTGGGTCATCACAACCCAAAAGGGATCTGATTGGTACCTTGTTCTTCTTACTTTACTACATATAAATCACTCATCCTTTTATTCCCTACCCAATGTGGGATCTTTAAGGAAGGGCCTCACAATGTACCTCCCTTAAAGATGTGACATCCTCGTTGCCAGAGATAACCACTAAGCAGGATTCTAGATTTAAGGAGGGGCCTCACAATGTACCTTCCTTAAAGAGGTGACAATCTCGTCGTCAGAGATAACCACCAAGCAGGATTCTAGAGGTGGCCCCTACAGGTTCAAAAAGTATGTCTCATCCTATGGATGTAGCACTTTGCCTTGTGTAGCACTTAGCTCATGTACTTTCGGCTAGTATCCGAATCCGCAAACTCGTTTCGTTACAAGAAAGCAAGACGGACAAGATCCACATCAACTTGGGCCATCACAACCTAAAAGGGATCCAATTGGTATCTTGTCCTTACTTTACTATATAAATTACTCATCTTTTTCTTTCCTATCCAATGTAGGATCTTTAAGGACACGAAGTCATTTTATTACAAGAAAGCAAAATGGATAAGGTCTACATAAATTTGGATCATCACAGTCCAAAAAAAATTCAATTGGTACCTTATTTTTTTTACTTTACTATATATAAATTGATAAATTTATATACGTAGGAAATAGAATATACAATGCACACATGGTGAGAGAGAGTGTCTGCTTTATAGGAGGAAGGAGATACTGATTTTTTTAAAAGAGAGAGAGAGAGAGAGAGAGAGAGATGAACAAGTGGTGTGAGAGTTGGTATACTGATATCTTGGAAGAGAGGATCATATGTGAATGGCAAATTGGTAGCATACATGGATGGTAGTGAACGGATGACTTCTGTCTGAGTATATCATCTCTGCTGGGTCCTCTTGTTCACATATCCTTATCAGCAGTGGTGTTGTGGGGCCCTGAACGCCCTACGCCTGGTAGCTAAACATAAGCTTCATCACATAAGAAGAGTACTCTGGTTCAGGGGCAAAGGACGTAAGAAGAGGCCAGATAACAGAAGCCTTACGTCATGGGGTCCCCAAGCCTGGAGCTTGATGCGATGGGCTACCTAAGTGATGGCACGGCTTGTTGCGCAAGTGGCAAAGGTGGGGTTAGGGTGGGCTACCCTCTAATTAATGCTCATCTAACTCTAGATATGGCCAAGTTTGGCTAAAATTACCCATGGATATGGCTCTGTTTAGCTTAAAAATACAATGACAACATTTGATGTGCAAGTTCGAGGAGTCTGAAGTTGTCTAGGTGTTTCATGGTCTGCCATGGTATTCAGCAGTTATCCAATGATGTAGCATGAAAACTCTTGATCTCATATATATATACATCTCTTGGTTGATCTATTTATTAAGAGCACAGAGCCTCTGTTCATCAACAGGAATCAATTGATAGGAGTCCTAGCTTCGCTATGTTTGTTAGTTTTTGTCTAACATTTTAGAAAAAATATGAAGACTCAACTCCCCTGCATGTTGGAGAAGGTAAGGACCAACTCTCTTGCATCTTGGGCCTAATTGAGGTCCTATTTGAGATCGACTGTTAGGCATTTGTTTTTAGCTAACAATTACATTAAGTATGAGTTACTTTTAACTCACGCAATATGGATAACTTTTGCCTACATGTGCATATCTACATCTAACACTGTTACCATTTAAATGCTAAAATAATTTATCATTTTGACAACTAATGGAATATAATAATGGCCGACCTTTGGTATCTTTTGTCTTTTTTTTTTTTTGGCCTTTACTAGATGTCTCTCAAGTTGATTCAACTTGCAGATTGCATGAATAGTTTGTTTGACTACCAACATGGATTTGGATGAGAATCTCATTGACAATAAATTTTGCTTGTAGGATCAATAGTGTCCAAATCATCAATTAGGTGATTCATGCGTCTTGAGTTTCTTATTTTCTTATTAGGTCTTATAACCTTGTAGCTGGCACCCCATTTCATGACAGCTCTCACATTGTACAAATTAAAAAAGTGGCATTTGTTGGTGCTAAAGCAAGATATGATAGTAGCAATTAAGCACAAATTGAGAAGAGACTGCCTTAAATAATTTAAATATTTAAAATATAGATCTATAAATGCATCAATACAAATGAGTAATTTGACACACACACACACACACACACACACACACACACACATATATATATATATATATATATATATATATATAAGAATAAAGAGATAAAAGTAAATAAAAAAAATATGAAAGTAATAAATAAAAAAAGTTAAATCTTTGCATCTTTTTAAAAAATATTTAAAATAAAAAAAAAGAATTCATATAACCAACTTTAATTAGTATGGGATTAAGTAATAATAGAGCTCAATGCAAGACTCGTTTTATTGGCATAAGTATTGGACTAAGTTGCATCATTTCATTCATATCTAACCCATCCATTTGAGGTTAGGTAATTTAAGGTTATATTTGGATCGATTATTGGGATACTTTTAAATAACTATTAGCCAGCAATTATATGAGATAATTATTGACCAAAAGCTAGAATCAATAGTTAATTCAAAAAGATCGTAAATATTTTGTCCAATTCTAGACACTCTAATCTAATTGCACCAAACTTTCACGCAACTCATTTAGAAATTTCACAAAAAGACTCTTCCCTCCCCCAAAACTCCTCTCTGAAAACATCCACATAGCTTTCCTCAGAGAAGAAAACAAGCACACAGTGCCTGGCTCTCTTGTTTTGTTTTCTTGCACCTTCTTTTTAGTAATGGAATCCAATCCTGATGGTGCATCTGAATCTATACCATCCCACTTAAATTAATTCAAAGGCATGGAAACCTTGTTGGTTTCCATAGCGAATGAACTGGCACATTAGACTTTGTTGGATCCCAATTCCTTGTATGACAAGATTTGATTAATTATTATAATAATGCAGCAATATGCCTCCAAATAATGAAAGTTTCATGACATGTCATACCTGATAGAGATGTTGTTGTTACGATGCTCAAGTAGGCGGCACTGCCCCACTGGGGACTTGTTAATATTTTCAATGATTGCATGTCAATAATTTGCTTCTTTCTTACATGCATCCGATGAATCCAATGAGTTCCCCACCCCTAAGTGAATTTTTTTTTTTTTTTTTTTTTGGGGGGGGGGGGGCAAATATAAAATGCTCTGTGAAAGGCATTGAAACTTGCATGCTTTTGTTTGTGCAAACATGGCGCTCTCTCTCTCTCTCTCTCTTTCAAGAAAAAATAATAATCTTATGCTTGCTCTGGGACTTAGTCCCTTGTTGTGTTTTTCTTTTTTAAATATCATCTTATCAATGAGATGGTGCCAACCCTGGGTCATCGTTCCGCTCAAAGAAAATTTATGCTCTCTTAGCCTATCTTTGGATGGAGAAAAAATAAAAAAATAAAAAAATAAAATTTATTTTATTAGGATAGAAAGAAAAATATAAAGGAAAGAAAATAGAGGAAAAAAAAGTGGTTGGCCTATGTAAAAGTTTTTCTGAAATCGGAGAGATTTCGGAGAAAAAACTCAAAGTACTCTTTCAATTTTTTTATTCCAATATTGATCCTTTCAAAAAAAAATAACTAATATATTTTTAATCATTTATAATAAAATATTATTATTATCATCAATTATTAACTTTTCTCTTCTCTCTATTTTCCTTCCACTTATTCAAACAGAAGGAGAAAAATATTTTCTTTCTATTTTCTCTTCTCTCTATTTTTTTCCCCTCTTTTTCTTTCCTTCTTAGTTTTTTCTACATCCAAACAGAGCATTAAACTAGTTAAAGTCGGCTCGGTGGCACCCTCAATAACACTAGCAGAAGTTTTGCATGCACCTTTGCAAACCAAAAGGCCCATGGGCCAAGTTAAGATTTCATGATGAAAGCCTAAACTTATGCAGGGCCCTTGTAAGGCAGCCTAAAGTGGCCTCACCTATGCATTCAGTTGCCCAAAACGTCTGCTAGCTCGATCACATGATCGCTAACACATTAGTCTCTTCAGAGGCATACCTATTTTAAAGAAAATTTTTTAAGTAGAACTGATCTATCACATATAAGAGTGGAGCTGGTCTTCACTCTGATTGGCTAATGCCATTTCGTGGACTAGGTTAAGTCATGCTCTACCACAATGACCTTTTCCCTGACTCCTGAGGCCATTGGGCAGTTAACTATTTCCATTGCGACTATTCAACCTCTCCACTCCTTGCTCTTAGCCCTCTATTTGGATGGAGAAAAAACTAGGAAGGAAAGAAAACTAAAAGAAAAAATAAGAGAGAAAATAAAATTTATCTTGTTTGGATGGAGAGAAAAGTAGGAAGAAAAAAAAAAAAAAAAAAAAATAAAGAAAAAAAAAGTGGTAGGCCCACATAAAAGTTTTCTCTCTATAACCGAAGAGATTTGGGAGAGAAAACTCAAAACTCCTCTTTCATTTTTTTCATTCCAATGTTGACCCTTTCAAAAAATAACCGATGCATTTTTAATCATTTATAATAAGTATTATTGTCATTATAAATTATTCACTTTCTCTCCTCTCTATTTTCCTTCTACACATTCAAATAGAAGGAGAGAAAATATTTTCTCTTCAATTTTTCTTCCTCCCACTTTTCTCTCCTTCCAATTTTCTTTACTCTCAGTTTCTCTCAATCCAAACAGAGCATAAAAGTCTCATATATATATATATATATATATATATATATATATTTATATTTATTTATTTAAAAATAAATTATACTTTTCTTTCTTCTCAAATTTTCACTTAAATATTATTTTTTGATTATTAAACTTTCAATGAATACAATTTATTTTATCATGTTTTTAGGCATTTAGCTTCGTCAAGACCTGTTCCAAGCTCGAATAAATGAAAAATATTGTGTTAGGTAGCTGAATCTATTAAATTAAACTATGTGAAAGATAAAACATCGAATGTTGACTTAGTTTTAAATCGAGCAGAGTGAAAGAATAGCCGATCCCATGTAGTCAAGAAAAGACTTAAATAAGTTGATTTGAGTTGTATGTCTTAAATATTTTGCACTTCTAATATTTTATATTGATTAGATAAAATTGCCTGAATATCTAGTGTATCATTCTAATATGGGTTCATATCGAAATGATACATCAAGTATTTCATTAATTTTAATTCAATATGAATGCAACATTCTTAAATTGTATAGGACTACTTTGTAATAATAAAAAGTTAAAGGATTAAAATAAATTTTAAATAAAATTTTGAGGATGAAAAGTATATTTTAACTTTAAAAAAAATACTATGAAGCCCAACAAAATTCCACAACAAATGTTCTTCACAGCTGGCATTAGACCTGGTAGGAGATATATATATATATAAATATAATTTCCGACCTACATCTCCTCCCACCACCACGCCAATAATCTAACAAAACGTGGGATGACAGCAATCCAGAAAATTTATAGACGTGATCGGTCCCCGTATCATTTACTCCTGGAAAGCACCTCCCAGTCTCCCATCCACAAAGTTTAGAACGTTGGTCCCACTCCCACTCCCCTGCCCTTCATTCCTTGGCTCTTGTCTCTTCGTCGTCTCCACTTCCTCCTCCTTGTTCTACTAAAAACTTCCCCACCCTGCCCTATTGGCCAAAGCCTAAGTTCAGACATATTGAAAATAGATGGGGCATGGATTCTCCACGATATAAGTTTTATACTACAAAATGCCGTACAAATTTGAATAATATTATATGTTCTCTTTCAGTCCCATATGACTATGATATAATTAGAAAATAATAATAATAAAATATTTATTAAATATTACATATATGGATGATATATTGCAGATAAGAAATAGCCATTCGTGCAATCGACTAACTCTGACGTGTCTAAATTCCTTGGCCACTTTATGTATGGGCTTCAAAGGAGGCACTTGGTGGAAGTCAAGTCCTAGCAGATCGAGTAGGAGAATGGCTTCCTCTTTATAGAACCTTGCTCTCTCATTGATGGCATTGGCAATGGTAGTAGTGATGACTATGGCTAGGGTTAGTGCCCAATTTCAAGCAACCCAATGGTCATGACCGGTCTATGCAACTTTCTACGTACGGCGATGAGAGTGCATCTGAAACCATGGGTTTGTGTCTTCCAAACAAATTCTATGCATTAGTTTGGCCTTCTAATACATTCATGTTTGCTGTTTCTATAATATACTAGAGCGATGAAATTGGTACGTTTCAAGTAATTAAGTATATAGAGGTGTGCGAATGATTCTGGGAACCTCGAGTATGAGCGTATGTCCTCTGAAATTTTCTGCAACCAGATTTTGAGATCTGAGTTCCAAACTGTTAACAAGTTCACTGCGTCAATTACCTTCTTGCCTAAATCTCTTAGAAGTTCACTTGCATGAATTCACTACTACCGCTGTCCATTTGGGCATTTAATTTGGCAATAAATTTGCATGCAATGTGTTGCTGCTGAAATCTGTCCTTCGGCTCGGGCGCAATCGGACTGCAACATGTGCTCCTCCTGGATGGACCTGCAAGACAGTCCTCATGCGAGAGGCGTTGGGGGTGGCCCTCTACGGAAGACCCTCTGACACTCAAGTCAGTGGAGATAGCAATCAACAAATATGGGGAGAAGGATCCCTGAGGAAGAGTTCCTCCGAGCTCTCGTGGGAGCTTTTATGGCGGAGTATGAGAACTGTGAATGAAAAATGGGCGTAGAATAGCCGTACCTGAGAGGCTTGAGGGTGGTAGTATTTATAGGCGGTCACCTGACTTCTTGGACGTGCTCTGGATGAGGTCTGAAAGTTGTTGGGATTCGAAACGGATTCGAATCAGGTTGTTACAGGGCCAGTAGGATTCGTATCTGGTTAGTTAAAGGATCGACGGCTGGGAGGCGGGGAGAGCTGGCCGATGGCTCGAGACTCAAAGGCTGCGTGGTCCCTAGGCCACTATTGTAGGTCCTAGGCCACGTCTTGGCATGATTCCTTGTTTGGAATCTTATTCTGTTACAGTGAATTTGAACTCTCCCGCGCCAGATTCCGCAGAGATTTGAAGTAGCTCGGATCGGATGGCCGAGGAATGGTCTGGCCTTGATGGCAGAAGCATAAGAATAGCTCGGGTTGCCGAGGCATAAGGTTGGCTGAATCTGCTGAAGTATAATGTGGTCGGCCGAGCCGGACTTTTGTGAAGCATAGAGTCAAGAACTCCTTGCCTTGGCTTCATGATGCCATCCTTCTTGCGCAAAAGGTACCAAGGGGGGCCAATGTGGCAGCCATAAATGCCTTAATGCATGGAAGGAAAAAAGGCATTAAATGCCTTAAAGCAGGTGGATGCACGTGGCCTTTATGAGGCCATAGATGCCTTAACGCAAGAAACATAGCATGGTTGCGGAGGCCGAGGTATGCTGAAGCTGTCCGAGGCTAAGGCTGGCCGAGCTATGTTGGCCGAGCTATGCTGAAGCTGGCTAAGGTTGAGGCTAGCCGAGCTATGATGGCCGAGCTATGTTGGCCGAGCTATGCTGAAGCTGGCTGAGGCTGAGGCTGGCCGAGCTATGTTGGCCGAGCTATGCTGAAGCTGGCTGAGGCTGAGGCTGGCTGAGCTAGGATGGCCGAGCTATGCTGAAGCTGGCTGAGGCTGAGGCTGGCCGAGCTATGTTGGCTAAGCTATGCTGAAGCTGGCTGAGGCTGAGGCTGGCCGAGCTATGATGGCCGAGCTATACTGGTCGAGCTATGCTGAAGCTGGCTGATGCTGAGGCTGGCCGAGCTATGATGGCCGAGCTATGTTGGCCGAGCTATGATGAAGCTGGCTGATGCTGAGGCTGGCCGAGCTATGATGGCCGAACTATGTTAGAGTTGGCTTGAATGAGAGCGCCAAGGCATGGCTCGGCTTAAATGAAGCGGGGCTTGAGTGCTGAGGCATGCTTTCTCCTTTCTTTTTATTCAATTAAATGCTGGCCAAGTCATTATGACCGTTTCTGCACCATTAAATGCTCCAGCCTATTGATTTGACTACCGGATATTAATGAGGGGGCCCTTGGGAGAACCCACGCACATGACGTGGCCCTTTTTTCCTCTTGTTCTCTTTCTTCATTATAACGAGATGCTCGTTGTTAGAATGTTGCGCCAGTAGGCCAGCTGGCAAACAGGGCATTTGGATTGGGCGCGACCTCATCGCCAATGTGAGCGATCAACAATGTAATGATGATTTTACCCCTCAACACATGCCCCCCCCACTCCCTAGTCCGAAGTGTAACTTCGGATATAGGGAGTAGAATTCTGGAGCAATCTTATTTGGGGAACATGTCATTCGATCCTCTGTAGAGGAAGTGTTTATCTCTGTGTAGGTTAGAGAAAGGCCTGGGCGACCCTCTTGCTGAAGTAAAATAAGGCGCTTTAGTTGCGCTAGAGTGTCCGAGAGATTATTCGGCCGGGATGAAGCTTTAGTGTTGTATCACTCGGATTGGCCGAGGCTTTTGATAGTGAAAGATGCACTCCGGCTCTGGCCGAGGCTTTTGATAGTAAGAGATGCACTCCGGCTCTGAAATTTATTACTCGGTCGTTGCTGAGCCTTTATAAATATATTACTCGGTTGTTGCCGAGGTACAGAGACCGTTACTCAGTTGTAGCTGAGCCTTCAAGATTATATTTTACTTGACGCTGCCAAGGTACGAAGACTGTTACTCGGTTGTATCCAAGCCTTCAAGATTATATTTTACTTGGCGCTGTCAAGGTACAGAGATCGTTACTCGGTTGTAGCCGAGCCTTCAAGATTATATTTTACTTGGCGCTGCCAAGGTACGGAGACCGTTACTTGGTTGTAGCCGAGCTTTCAAGATTATATTTTACTTGGCGCTGCCAAGGTACGGAGATCGTTACTCGATTGTAGCCGAGCCTTCAAGATTATATTTTACTTGCGCTGCTAAGGTACGGAGATCGTTACTCAGTTGTAGCCGAGCCTTCAAGATTATATTTTACTTGGCGCTGCCAAGGTACGGAGACCGTTACTCGGTTGTAGCCGAGGCTTCAAAATAATAAATTACTCGGTGTTGCCGAGCCTTCAAATAATAAATTACTCGGTATTGCCGAGCCTTCCCAAGATGCTACTCGGTTTTAACCGAGGCTTCCAAATAATAAATTACTCGGTGTTGCCGAGCCTTCAAATAATAAATTACTCAGTGTTGCCGAGCCTTCCTAAGATGCTACTCGGTTGTAACTGAGGCTTCCAAATATTAATTTACTCAGTGTTGCCGAGCCTTCAAAATTATATTTTACTTGGCGCTGCCAAGGTACGGAGACCGTTGCTCGGTTATAGTCGAGGCTTCAAAATAATAAATTACTCGGTGTTGCCGAGCCTTCAATAATAATTACTCGGTGTTGCCGAGCCTTCCCAAGATGCTACTCGGTTGTAACCGAGGCTTCCAAATAATAAATTACTAGGTGTTGCCGAGCCTTCAAATAATAAATTACTCGGTATTGCCGAGCCTTCAACATTATATTTTACTTGGCACTGCTAAGGTACGAAGATCGCTCGGCCCAGCCAAGGATTATAAAGATTATATTTTACTTAGCGCTGCCAAGGTACGGAGATCGCTCGGCCCGACCGAGGATTTATATGACTTGCTTCTTATTGCAGCTTTCAAGGAGAGTTATAAGAATTTTGCAGGCCTTCAGAAGTTAAATTTAATTCAATGAACAAGAATGAGTTTAGTAAGGGCATACTTTTTTCATGAAATTTATTACTCGTTGTTGCCGAGTCTTCAAGAATATATTACTCGGTTGTTGCTGAACCTTCAAGAAATTTATTACTGGTTGTTGCCGAGCCTTCAATATTATATTTATTGCTCGGTTGTTGCCGAGCCTTCCAATATGCTACTCGGTTGTAGCCGAAGCTTCAAAATAATAAATTACTCGGTGTTGCCGAGCCTTCAAAATAATAAATTACTCGGTGTTGCCGAGCCTTCAAATAATAATTACTCGGTGTTGCCGAGCCTTCCCAAGATGTTACTCGGTTGTAGCCGAGACTTCAAATAATAAATTACTCGGTGTTGCCGAGCCTTCCCAAGATGCTACTCGGTTGTAACCGAGGCTTTCAAATAATAAATTACTCGGTGTTGCCAAGCCTTCCAAATAATAAATTACTCGGTGTTGCCGAGCCTTCAACAGTATATTTTACTTGCGCTGCCAAGGTACGGAGATCGCTCGGCCCAGCCAAGGATTATAAAGATTATATTTTACTTGGCGCTGCCAAGGTACGGAGATCGCTCGGCCCGGCCGAGGATTTATATGACCTTCTTCTCATTGTAGTTTTTTCAGGAAATTTATTACTCGGTTGTTGCCGAGTCTTCAGGAACATATTACTCGGTTGTTACCGAGCCTTCAAAAAATTTATTACTCGGTTGTTTCCGAGGTACGGAGACCGTTACTCGGTTGTAGCCGAGCCTTCAAGATTATATTTTACTTGGCGCTGCCAAGGTACGGAGATCGCTCGGCCCGGCCGAGGATTTATATGACCAGCTTTTTATTGCAGTTTTTTTTAGGAAATTTATTACTCGGTTGTTGCCAAGTCTTCAAGAATATATCACTCGGTTGTTGCCGAGCCTTCAAGAAATTTATTGCTCAGTTGTTGCCGAACCTTCAGAAATATATTTTTGCTCAGTTGTTGCCGAGTGTTCAAGAGATATATTACTCAGTTGTTGCCTAGTTTTCAAGAAATTTATTGCTCGGTTGTTGCCGAGCCTTCCCAAGATGCTACTCGGTTGTAGCCAAGGCTTCAAAATAATAAATTACTCGGTATTGCCGAGCCTTCAAATAATAAATTACTCGGTATTGCCGAGCCTTCCCAAGATGTACTCGGTTGTAGCCGAGGCTTCAAAATAATAAATTACTCGGTGTTGCCGAGCCTTCTCAAGATGCTACTCGGTTGTAACCGAGGCTTCCAAATAATAAATTACTCGGTGTTGCCGAGCCTTCAAATAATAAATTACTCAGTGTTGCCGAGCCTTCAACAGTATATTTTACTTGGCGCTGCTAAGGTACGGAGATCTCTCGGCCCAGACGAGGATTATAAAGATTATATTTTACTTGGCGCTGCCAAGGTACGGAGATCGCTTGGCTCGGCCGAGGATTTATATGACCTGCTTCTCATTGTAGTTTTTTTAGGAAATTTATTACTCGGTTGTTGTTGAGTCTTCAGGAATATATTACTCGGTTGTTACCGAGCCTTCAAAAAATTTATTACTCGATTGTTGCCGAGGTACGGAGACCGTTACTCTGTTGTAGTCGAGCCTTCAAGATTATATTTTACTTCGTGCTGCCAAGGTACGGAGATCGCTCGGCCCAGCCGAGGATTATAAAGATTATATTTTACTTGGCGCTGCCAAGGTACGGAGATCGCTCGGCCCGGCCGAGGATTTATATGACATGCTTCTTATTGTAGCTTTCAAGGAGAGTTATAAGAATTTTGCAAGCCTTCATAAGCTAAATTTAATTCAATGAACAAAAATGAGTTTAGTAAGGGCATACTTTTTTTTAGGAAATTTATTACTCGGTTGTTGCCGAGTCTTTAGGAATATATTACTCGGTTGTTGCCGAGCCTTCAAGAAATTTATTGCTCGGTTGTTGCCGAGTCTTCAAGAGATATATTACTCGGTTGTTGCCGAGTTTTCAAGAAATTTATTGCTCGGTTGTTGCCGAGCCTTCCCAAGATGCTATTCGGTTGTAACCGAGGCTTCCAAACATGCCACTTGGTTATAACCGAGGCTTCCAAATAATAAATTACTCGGTGTTGCCGAGCCTTCAAATAATGAATTACTCGGTGTTGCCGAGCCTTCAAGATTAATAACAAACTTCCTCCGGCTTTTAGCCGAGGGTTCTGATATGTCACTCAGTCTTGGCCGAGGTTTCAGATAAATAGGAGATGCACTCCGACTCTGGCCGGGGCTTCCGATAATAAGAGATGCACTCCGGCTCTAGCCGGGGCTTATGCACTTCGGCTCTGGTCGGAGCTTCCGGTAATAAGAGATGCACTTCGGCTCTGGCCGAGCTTCCGATAATAAGAGATGCACTCTGGCTCTGGTCGGGGCTTATGCACTTCGGCTCTGGCCGGGGCTTTCGGTAATAAAGATGCACTCCGGTTCTGGCCGGGGCTTCTGATAATAAGAGATGCACTCCGGCACTGGCCGGGGCTTCCGATAATAAGAGATGCATTCTGGCTCTGGCCGGGCTTATGCACTTCGGCTCTGGCCGGGGCTTCCGGTAATAAGAGATGCACTCCGGCTCTGGCCGGGGCTTCCGATAATAAGAGATGCACTCCAGCTCTGGCCGGGGCTTATGCACTTCGGCTCTGGCCAGGGCTTCCGGTAATAAGAGATGCACTCCGGCTCTGGCCGGGGCTTCCGATAATAAGAGATGCACTCCGGCTCTGGCCGGGGCTTCCGATAATAAGAGATGCACTTCGGCTCTGGTTGGGGCTTATGCACTTCGGCTCTGGCCGGGGCTTCCGGTAATAAGAGATGCACTCCGGCTCTGGCCGGGCTTCCGATAATAAGAGATGCACTCCGGCTCTAGCCGGGGCTTCCGATAATAAGAGATGCACTCCGGCTCTGGCCGGGGCTTCCAATAATAAGAGATGCACTTCGGCTCTGGCCGGGGCTTCCGGTAATAAGAGATGCACTCCTGCTCTGGCCGAGCCTTCCGATAATAAGAGATGCACTCCGGCTCTGGCTGGGGCTTATGCACTTCGGCTCTGGCCGAGGCTTCCGGTAATAAGAGATGCACTCCGGCTTTGGTCGGGGCTTCCGATAATAAGAGATGCACTCGGGGTCTGGCCGGGGCTTCCGATAATAAGAGATGCACTCCGGCTCTGGCCAGGGCTTATGCACTTCGGCTCTGGCCGGGGCTTCCGGTAATAAGAGATGCACTCCGGTTCTGGCCGGAGCTTCCGATAATAAGAGATGCACTCCGGCACTGGCCGGGGCTTATGATAATAAGAGATGCACTCCGGCTTTGACCAGGGCTCAGAGATCAGGGACTCGGCCTAGCCGAGGTTCAGAGATAAAGGCTCGGCCCTGCCGAGGTTCAGAGATTAAGGCTCGGCCCTACCGAGGTTCGGAGATAAGGACTCGGCCCTGCCGAGGTACGAAGATCAGAACTCGGCCCAGCTGAGGTTTGGAGATTTTCTGGTCGAGGAGACAGCTCGGTCGTGTCGAGAGTTAGCAAGTGGCATCCTTTTTCATTATGATTTTTTGGAGAAGTGATTGTGGTGACCATGCCATAAATCATAAAAGCAATATGCCAACAAAATTAACGAAGCGGGCCCGTAGAAGGCATACCCTACTGATGATATCTGCAGAGGTTGTCTGAATTCCACGTCCAAGGAATGGATTTCCTGTTCAGATCCTGGAGCTTGTAGGTGAAGGGAGAAATAAACTCTGAGGCATACATATTTTTAAATTTGATAACTATTATCAATGTGGAAGCCAAAAGATTACATATTAATCTATCTAATATGCATCAAGATCATATCTTTGCCTTATATATAGGATCATTTGATCTAAAATATGCATATAAATATCATCAAGATCATATCTTGATCCTCAACTTAAGAAGTCGTACTTATTGCCTTGAATCATGCCTTAAGGTTTAGGGATCATATCACTTACCTTAAGGATAGTTGGTAAATCCTTTGTGCTCTGCAGCCGTTTAATCGTCCGGCCTCTAGTATCGTCCACGCGAAGCCCGAATGATTGGATTTCCGAGAGTGCTAGCTCATAGAAAAATGACTTTGCTGATCTTGATCCTTCCACTTGAATCTTCCTCCAAGATCCACCAAGCTTTTGCTAACACCAGAATCACCTGGATTTTCTATTCTAACCTTTTTAGAATTACAATCCATGACATGTCGTGTGTTGTTGTTCTATGTAATCTGGTGAGGGATGTCCTCTATTTATAGTCTCATTTTAGCCTGCCCATTGAATTCTGACATTAAGAATTCCATCGTTTGGCAAAAAGCAAAGAAACACGAACCAAAGAGCCGCGGCGCTTGGTTAATTTCGACGTTCGGTGAAAACCAAGGAGATGTGGCATTTTGTTAATTCCGACATCGGTGAGAACTAAAAAGATGTGAATTCTAACACTTAGAATTCCATCGTCTGGTTGATTCAAAGAGGCACATTAATTCCACTTTAATTCTAACATTTAGAATTCCGATGATTTGGTTTGGAGAGGATTAAATTAATACATTAAATTCTAAATGAGAATTTAATCTCTCAGACATTAGTTATCTCATCATGTGAGATACTTATGCGAGATATTTGGGTTCAGGTGATGGTTTAATCTGATTTAAATTTATTGGACTGAACCCACATAGATCATGGTCCTAGCCCAAATCAAATTTGGCTAGTCCTAAATCTATTTAAATCCAAATCAAGTCTAATTTCAAATCAATATTTGAAATTGATTAGTCCTTCTAATAGACTTAAACCAAATTGAATCTTATTCACTTGTACTTAACCCAATTGAGATAATTCAATCAATCAAATTGATTAATTAAATCATATACGATTCTCAATCGTTGATCAGCAAATAGATCATCCTAGGTAACTTTTATGTGTGTGACTCTCTAGGTTCGAACCTAAGCCGGTAGCATAGAAACAACTTTCTATACTAATCGATGTGCCCATCTAGCAATGGAACCCGACGTCCGGATAGGTTGAAGAGTTACCGAGCAAACTCCAAGAACCCTAAGAAATAGTTACTGTATAATTTATTCTCTTGACCATAAATGCTAAGGATGGCTTAAGAGCCTGTCAACTCTAAATAGCAAATCCATAAAGTGATTTTAATTTAGTGATCATGTGACTTTCACATGAAGTGCCTTGGCCAAGGTCTTGCTAAATTGAAACACAAGCATTTCTTCTTTTAACAGGATAGGTCAAATTACATCTTGATCCATAACTGACTACCACAAGTACTTGACTGCACCCAGTAACCTTTCGTAGCTGGATTAGAAATCCAGGTGGTCCGGCACCTAAGTACAATGAGTTGCTTGTAAGCCACTGTTGTGATCTTCAGGTGTGAAGGATACTTATACCTATATCTTCTCGGATTAACTCTTGACAGTAGAGTATCCGAAAATGAGTCACGTTCGGTGAAATGTACTCCTACACTTTCACCTGTATGTCATACCAGTGTCTCTACACTCCTTGGTTAAGAGGACAACCAACAAATGATATACAACGTCCTATAATTGATAGTACTATGGCCCTGTCATAGTATATCATATGGTCGCGAACCTTTTTGAGGACCTTCAAAGATAAATCCTCTTTTATCGTGAAGGAAGATCCTAAGGGCTTTATTACAATCAGGAGTATTAAGAAGATGTTCTTGTAATGAATAAACTACCAAATAACTTTTATTAATATATTAATTTATATACAATTTACATTAGCACAATCATCAAATGATTGGCTTTATGATACAATTCCCAACAGTAGGTGCCAGGTCCGATGACTTCCGTCACTTGATAGAGGCCTTCCCAGTTCGGAGCCAGCTTTCCTTGCTCCAGCGGTTTGGAGACGGATGCTCTCCGGAGGACAAGATCACCGACGAGAAAGATTTCTCTTTGACTCTGGAGGCGTGATAGCACCCGCGAAGAGGGAAGTCCTATCTCCACGGGATGATAGCTTCCGCACCGAAGGCCATCCGGAACAGGGTCTCGCCTATGGGAACTCTCTAGGTGGTGCAGTAGGCCCACTGGCTGAGGCTGAAGCTGGCCGTCGGACTTCTGTGAAGCATGGAGTCAAGAACTCCTTGTCTTGGCTTTATGACGCCATCCTTCCTCACGCAAAAGGTGCCAAGGGGGCAACGTGGCAGCCATAAATGCCTTAATGATGGAAGGAGATAAGGCATTAAATGCCTTAAAGCAGGTAGATGCACATGGCCTTTATGAAGCCATAAATGCCTTGGTGCGTATAGCGCGGCTATGGAAGCCGATCTATTGTGCCGAGGCATGGAGAAGGCGGAGACGGCGTCGAGTCATGGCGAGAGGACACCGGAGAGGGATCGGGCCCGTCGAGATCTGGGGAGATCCTTGTCGCAGCCCCCTTGCGGGACTGGTCTGGCCTCCTTAGGTCGATGTGGGGGGTCCGCGACTCCATGCAGACCAAAAGAAGAAGTGGCTGAAGAAAGAGGAGTTGTGGCCTCTTCGGGGAGGCATGGAGCAGGGGCAGCTATAACTGGATGGGGAGCTGTAAGGTGCTCCTAAACCAGACGGGTCAAGGCCTGGACCTGACCTGGCGAACTGGTCCTGGGTCACTGGGACAGCTGGTGGCGACAGAGTCTCAGCTGGTGGTGGCGGCGGCGCCACGTTGCTCACCGGATCAGGTCTCTAGGAGGCGACCTGGTACTGGGCTTCAGAAGTTTCCCTTCTCTGATTAGCCATTGGAGAGGTTCTCTTCCAGATCGAGATCCTTGTCTCCTTTCTTCAAGTTTAATGGGACTTGAGGCCCTTCCTCTAGCACCAATCTGTTGCTGCTGAAATCTGTCCTCCGGCTCGGGGACGATCGGGCTGCAGCGTGGGCTCCCTTCTGGGCGGACCTGCAAGACAATCCTCACGCGAGAAGGCATTGGGGATGGCCCTCTGCGGAAGACCCTCTGACACTCAAGTCAGTGGAGATCAATAGTCAACAGAGATGGGGAGAAGGATTCCTGAGGAAGAGTTCCTCCAAGCTCTCGTGGAGCTTTTATGGCGGAGTGTGAGAACTGTGAATGAAAAATGGGCGTAGAATAGCCGTACCTGAGAGGCTTGAGGGTGGTAGTATTTATAGGCGGTCACCTGACTTCTTGGACGTGCTCTGGATGAGGTCTGAAAGTTGTTGGGATTCGAAACGGATTCGAATCAGTTGTTACAGGGCCGGTAGGATTCGTATCTGGTTAGTTAAAGGATCAACGGCTGGGAGGCGGGGAGAGCTGGCCGATGGCTTGAGACTCAAAGGCTGCGTGGTCCCTAGGCCACTATTGTAGGTCCTAGGCCACGTCTTGGCATGATTCCTTGTTTGGAATCTTATTCTGTTACAGTGAATTTGAACTTTCCCGCGTCAGATTCCGCAGAGGTCTGAAGTAGCTTGGATCGGATGGCCGAGGAATGGTCTGGCCTTGATGGCAGAAGCATAAGAATAGCTCGGGTTGCCGAGGCATAAGGTTGGCTAAATCTGTCGAAGTATAATGTGGTCGGCCGAGTCGGACTTTTTTGTCAAGAACTCCTTGCCTTGGCTTCATGACGCCATCCTTCCCGTGCAAAAGGTGCCAAGGGGGGCAACGTGGCAGCCATAAATGCCTTAATGCATGGAAGGAAAAAATGGCATTAAATGCCTTAAAGCAGTGGATGCACGTGGCCTTTATGAGGCCATAAATGCCTTAACGCAAGAGACATGGCGTGGTTGCGGAGGCCGACGTATGCTGAAGCTGGCCGAGGCTAAGGATGGCCGAGCTATGTTGGCCGAGCTATGCTGAAGCTGGCTGAGGCTGGCCGAGCTATGATGGACGAGCTGTGTTGTTCGAGCTATGCTGAAGCTGACTGATGTTGAGGCTGGCCGAGCTATGCTGAAGCTGGCTGAGGCTAAGGCTGATCGAGTTATGATGGTCGAGCTATGTTGGCCGAGCTATGATGAAGCTGGCTGATGCTGAGGCTGACCGAGCTGGCCGAGCTATGTTGGAGTTGGCTTGAACAAGAGCGCCAAACATGGCTCGGCCTAAATGAAGCGGGGCTTGAGTGCTGAGGCATGCTTTCTCCTTCTTTTTATTCATTAAATGCTGGCCAAGTCATTATGACCGTTAAATTCCTTCAGCCTATTGACTGACCGGATATTAATGAGGGGGCTCTTGGGAACCCATATGACGTGGCCCTTTTTCCCTCTTGTTCTCTTTCTTCATTATGACGAGATGTTAATGTGTGCCAGCAGGCCAACTGGCAAACATGGCATTTGGATTGGGCGTAACCTCATCGCCAATGTAAGCGATCAATAATGTAATGATTTTACCTCTCAACAGTGCAAGGCACAAGTTCATCCTACACGCATGGTATTGTTATGTATACATGAAGCACTAGGCCATTCTATGAGCAGAGTTATGTAGTATTGTCATGCACGGGAGGTAACACAAATCAGGAACTCTTCATTGCAAACTCAATTTTATGAGTAACTAATCGAATCCTATTTGATTTCCCCCTTATTTTACTTGGCATTTCTCGTATAAAAAATTTTTATATAATTTGACCGCCAGCTGCTTAGTAGGTTGGGCTAAGGTCTAGCCCTTGTTGACGAATTATGTAACATCCGGTCTATCGTGCTAATTCTCTTTAATTTTTAAGCTTGCTCTTCTTTGAGTTGTAGCAATGTGTACTTAAAAGATTCTGTATGCAATGAAAAGATGACTGCCTATATATTTATCTTTGTTGGGTGCAATGTGGAGATAATTATATGCAGCGAAAGAAAGACCGTGTATTAAAAAAAATTTATAAGATGGATCGGATGTTATAATTTTTTTTAGGGTCTGATGTGGCTGGTGTGGCCACGTGCAGCCGCAGGGACAATCTCGATAAAACCAGAGCATTTTTATGGCCCCGGCTGTTCCTGGCTGGCCCCTCTCAGCCCCGGCATCTCCGAGCCCGCCGAGTCGGCCCCGGCCATCCCTTGGCTGGCCCCTCTCGGCCCCGGCGTCTCCGTGCCCGCCGAGTCGGCCCCGGCCGTTCCTGGCCGACCTCTTGGCCCCGGCGTCTCCGAGCCCCCGAGTTGGCCCCGGCCATCCCTGGCCGGCCCCTCTCGGCCCCGGCGTCTCCGTGCCCGCCGAGTCGGCCTCGGCCGTTCCGGGCCGGCTCCTCTCGGCCCCGATGTCTCCGAGCCCGCCGAGTCGGCCCCGGCCATCCCTGGCCGGCCCCTCTCGGCCCCGACGTCTTCAAGCCCGCCGAATCGGTCCAGGCCATTCCTGGTCGGCCCCTCTCGGCCCCGGCGTCTCCAAGCCCGCCGAGTCGGCCCAGGAACCCTTGGCCGGCTCCTCTCGGCCCCGGCATCTCCGTGCCCACCGAGTCGGCCCGGCTGTTCCTGGCCGGCTCCTCTCGGCCCCAGCGTCTCTTAAGCCCGCTGAGTCGGCCCAAGCCATTCCTGGCCGGCCCCTCTTGGCCCCGGCATCTCCAAGCCCGCCGAGTTGGCCCCGGCCATCCCTGGCCGGCCCCTCTCGGCCCCGGCGTCTCCAAGCCCGCTAAGTCGGCCCCGGCCATCCCTAGCCGGCCCCTCTCGGCCCCGGTGCTTCAAGCCCGCCGAGTCGGCCTAGGCCATTCCTGGCTGGCCCCTCTCGGTCCCGGCGTCTCCAAGCCTGCCGAGTCGGCCCAGGCCACCCTTGGCCGGCCCCTCTCGGCCCCGGCATCTCCGTGCCCGCCGAGTCGGCCCCGACCGTTCCTGGCTGGCCCCTCTCGGCCCCGGCATCTCCGAGCCGCCGAGTCGGCCCAGGCCATCCCTGGCCGGCCCCACCCCGGTACTTCCTAGCCGGGGAGGTCGGCCCCAGCCGTCCCTGGTCAACCAGGCTCAGCCTCGGCTCCCCCGGAAGGTCGAGATGTCCCAGTTCTCTCTAGATCGGCCCCAGCATAGCCCTAGCAGTTCAAGAAGCCACCTCTCTGACTTGCGCCGCCTGACAATGCCAATCCACCTACCCACTGGCCACGTTGTTGATGGGACTAGACCCAACAACTCAGCAGCCCCACTGATTGATGGGACAGAACCCACCAACCATCGTTTTCTTCCTCTCCGATGGGACAGGACCCACCAACCAGCCCAGATCCATACAACTTCCAAGAACCCGCAGACATTCCTTCCTTACGGAATCCCACGTGATCATGTCAACCCCTATAAAAAGGTGAATCCACTCTCTAAACAGGTATGTGCGATAATCCCCAAAATATTGTCTTAGCACTCAGAAAGGAATCCCTCCTCTGAGATCTCCTTTTCCATACCAAAAAGGGCTCTCTTGAGCCCCTCTTCAGCTGTGACCTCAGTTGCTAACTTGGGCATCGGAGGGTCCCACCGAAGAATCCTCTCCGGTCTTGGGACTTCTTTGCAGGCAACCTAGTGAAGCAAAGGTTCGAGAAGCACTCCGTTCCCGATGTTCAGGATCGGTGATTGAGCGTCATCAGATTAGCACGCCAGGTAGGGGGACTCAAGAAAAAGTAGCAAACATTTTCCCGGTGCTACATCTCAGTAGGCGAGACTCTCCCCCCCCATTCTCTTCTATAAACCATGGTGGTGATGCGAGCTCAGGACGCCTCCGTCAGCTGTCCAGTGGGGCTTCCCCCGCCAACTAGGCAGCGGAGGCCAATCCCCCTGCTACCGACCCTCCAGTTACCTGCCTGCCGCCGGAGGCCACTGATCAACAGCAGAGCGGCTGGCAACCCTTTCCCATCGGTCCAAAATCTCACCGCCATGGTCCACGGGCTCCAGCAACAGTAGTCCGTGGCCACCCAACATCAGACCGCTCCCCCCGCCAGTCAGCAGTCGGCGAGGGGAGGCTCTCCTCGGCAGGAGGCCGGTCGGCGAGAGACCATCCGACGTCCGGCTTCCCCTAGGAAGCCCCGATGCGAGCCCCCCAAGCGGCCACGGTCCCCTAACCACGGCCCCAGTAAATTTCCTTCCGAGCCGCATCATCATGAGGAGCCCAGGCGGAAGTCCCGACTTCCGTCTCCATCTCCTTCTGCCTCTTCTTCTTCCTCCGAGCCATCTCGGAGGGCCCCGACAATAGTCGCCAGGCGGAGGAATGCCTGGAGGAGTACAACAGGACGGCTCGACGAGCTCGCCAAGAAAATCAATCATCAGCTAGAGGAAGAGTTTGACACCCGTCCTCCTTACACCCGCCAGATATTGGAGGAGCCTGTCCCCTCCAGGTTTCGTTTCCCCCAGGTGGACCCGTACGGTACGACCGATCCTCTCGATCATCTCGAGAGCTACAAAGCAATGATGCAAGTTCAGGGCGCTTCAGATGCCCTTCTCTGCAAAGCCTTCCCCGCTACTCTGCAGAAGGCCGCCCGTGCATGGCACTCACGCCTGCCCCTCACAGCATCGACTCCTTTCGGGAGCTGGAGAAAGCCTTTCTGGCATACTTTGACGCTTGCCGGTGAATTCAAGGGTAGCCGACTGTCTTTTCTCCGTCCATCAGAAGGAGGGAGAGTCGTTACGGGACTTTGTGTCCCGGTTCAAGGCCGCCGCCCTTGAGGTCTACCATCTCGACAACATGGTGGCGACGTTGGCATTGAAGCGGGGACTCCTCCCGTCCCGCTTCACCTTCTCTTTGGATAAGAAGCCCCCAAGCTCTTATTCTGATCTCCTCCTCCGAGCTCAAAAGTACATCCATGCGGATAAAGCCGACTTCACCTGCCGGGAATCTTCAAGAAGCTCCAGCCACAAGCCTGCTCACCTCGAGCCCAACGGGCCCCCTCGACACCGGCGAGCTGACCGCCTCGTCGATCCGACAACAGGCGTCGGAGCCCCATCCCCGACGAGAGTAAGCTCACGCCCCTTCTAGCCCCTCGATCCCACATCCTGATGGAGATCGAGGGTGAGCCTTATCTCCAACGTCCTCCTCCCATGAAGAAAGGTCCTCCCCCGACAAGAGCCGCTACTGCCGATTCCACCGGGATTACGGCCATGATACCGATAGCTGCTATAGCCTGAAGAGGGCCATCGAGGAGCTCATTCACTGGGGCTACCTCGGCAAATATGTCCAAAAGGAGCCGCTGCCGCTGCCGGCCCTCATGGGGCCCCCGCCTGTCCAAGCCCGGTCGATAATGCCCCCACTGAATGGACGGTCGGAATGGTGTCCTGGGGATCAGCTTCTGCACCTAAACGGCCGAGGGGGGAGGCGCCATGTAATTCCTGGGGGGGACCTGCTGTAGTGGAAAATGTAAACAATGAAGGCGTAGTCGTCTCTATGACGATCGCCAGGCACCCTGTAAAAAGGATATTAGTTGATAGTGGCAGCTCAGCTGACATCCTTACTTATGACGCTTTTGTTCGGATGGGATTATCTTTGGACTCTCTCCAGCCCGTGGGCCCCGTTAGTCGGATTTACCGGGGACTCCGTAAGGGTCGAAGGTGAAATACCTTGCCTGTGACAGCCGGAACACCGCCACGCCAAAGCACTGTGATCATGAAATTCTTGGTCGTGAGGGTCCCCTTGGCGTACAATGCCATTCTCGGGCGCCAGGTCTGAACCTTTTGGACGCAGTCATTTCCACCCGGTCTACTAGTGCAGTTCCCCACTAGTGAGGGAGTTGGAGAGATGCGGCGAGACCAGCCCGGTCCTACCCTGTTATCACGCGGCATCAAGTCCCCTGGAAGTTGAGCCAGCTTTAGAGCATCCGACCCCAGAGACTCTAGTAAGGGAGGAGAGCCAGCTGAGCACCTTCTAACCTTCCCCCTTGGGGAGGACCCGGCGAAGACCGTCCGTATCGGAGGACTCCTTCCCCTGGAGGACCGGGAGCGTCTCTTGGGTTTTCTGAGGGCTAACTCGGACATTTTTGCCTGGTCGGCGTCTGATATGCCCGGCATCCCTCCGGAAGTGATCACCCACAAGCTCAACATTGATCCACGGCACCGCCCGATCCGCCAAAAGAAGAGAAGCTTTGCTCCTGACCGACAAAAGGCCATTGACGAGGAAGTTAACAAGCTACTCAGTGCCGGCCACATCCGGGAAGCACACTACCCTGATTGGCTAGCCAACGTGGTCATGGTGCGTAAGGCAAATGGGAGCTGGAGGATTTGCATAGACTTCACCGACCTCAACAAGGCGTGTCCGAAAGACAGCTTCCCCCTGCCCAGAATTGATCAGCTGGTGGATTCCACCTCTGGGCACGAACTCCTCAGCTTCATGGATGCCTTCTCAGGATATAATCAGATAAGGATGGACCCTAGCGACGAGGAACACCTCCTTTGTGACAAGAAGGGCATTTATTGCTACAAGTGATGCCTTTCGGCCTCAAGAATGCGGGAGCAACCTACCAAAGGTTGATGAACAGAGTGTTCCGGGATCAGCTAGGCCGGAACATGGAAGTCTATGTAGACGACATGCTGACAAAAAGCACCCGCCTCCGATCACGTCTCCGACCTAGAGGAGACCTTCAATAACCTCCGTCGCTTCCAAGTCAAGCTGAACCCCAAGAAGTGTGCTTTCGGGGTCACGGCGGGCAAGTTCCTGGGCTTCATGGTGACCCAGCGGGGATCGAGGCGAACCCAGAGAAGATCAGCGCCATACTCGACATGAGGCCATCCAGCAAAAGGAAGTGCAACGATTGACAGGGAGGATAGCGGCTCTAAGTCGTTTCCTCTCCAAATCGGCTGAGAGATGCCTGCCTTTCTTCAAGGCCTTGCGGAAAATGAATAGCTTCGAATGGACGGACGACTGCCAGAAAGCCTTCGACGGGTTGAAGGCATTCCTGTCTTCTCCGCCACTTCTATCCAAGCCAAGAGATGGAGAAAGTCTCTTCCTCTACTTAGCTGCTTCGTCGGAAGCCGTTAGCTCAGTCCTGGTGCGCCTCGACGCCGATGGAACTCAGAGACCCGTCTATTATGTGAGTAAGGTCCTTCATGACGCAGAGGTCAGATATTCCAAGACAGAGAAAGTTATTTTTGCCCTGATAGTCTCCGCCCGATGCCTCCGTCCGTACTTTCAAGCCCATCCTATTGTGGTGCTCACGGATCAGCCCCTTCGAGCCATTCTGGCTCGACACTTCAGGCCGACTGGCCAAGTGGGCCATCAAGCTGGGAGAGTTCGACCTTTCTTTTCAAGCTCGGGGCTGA
>UESW01001762.1:245561-272508 GCA_900491605.1 Calamus simplicifolius | reverse complement strand
GTGCAACGATTGACAGGGAGGATAGCGGCTCTAAGTCGTTTCCTCTCCAAATCGGCTGAGAGATGCCTGCCTTTCTTCAAGGCCCTGCGGAAAATGAAAAGCTTCGAATGGACGGACGACTGCCAGAAAGCCTTCGACGGGTTGAAGGCATTCCTGTCTTCTCCGCCACTTCTATCCAAGCCAAGAGATGGAGAAAGTCTCTTCCTCTACTTAGCTGCTTCGTCGGAAGCCGTTAGCTCAGTCCTGGTGCGCCTCGACGCCGATGGAACTCAGAGACCCGTCTATTATGTGAGTAAGGTCCTTCATGACGCAGAGGTCAGATATTCCAAGACAGAGAAAGTTATTTTTGCCCTGATAGTCTCCGCCCGATGCCTCCGTCCATACTTTCAAGCCCATCCTATTGTGGTGCTCACGGATCAGCCCCTTCGAGCCATTCTGGCTCGCCCGGACACTTCAGGCCGACTGGCCAAGTGGGCCATCAAGCTGGGAGAGTTCGACCTTTCTTTTCAAGCTCGCGGGGCTGAAGTCTCAGGTCTTAGCCGATTTCCTGGTCGAGTGCACTTGGGCGGAGGAAGATCCCAAAGAGGCTCCCATGGAGCAGTGCGAACCTGAGCCAGATGATGATGGAGAATCCTGGTTTCTTCATGTGGATGGCGCATCAAATTCACAAGGAAGCGGCGCCGGCCTCATTCTTGCCGGGCCGGGTGGAGAAAGGATGGAATGTGCCCTGCGGTTCCTATTCGAAGCCACCAACAACCAAGCCGAGTACGAGGCCCTGCTGGCTGGGTTAAGGCTAGCCCGAGAGTTGGGAGTAAGGCGTCTCAGAGCCTTTACCGACTCGCAACTTGTCTCTGGACAAATCCATGGGGAATATGAAGCGCGCGACCCCATTATGGGCAATATTTGGGCAAGGTTCGGCTCCTAACTTCCCCACTGCCTTACTTCAGTATCAGTTACATTCCCGGAGCGAAAATGCCAAGGCCGACATCCTTTCTCGTCTGGCCACCTCCACCGATGGCTTGGCGAGAGATGCTTATATTGAATATTTGGAAAGACCCAGCATAGAGGACAGTGAAGAAGTCCTCCCACTCACCCAAGAGCCCACATGGATGGACGCCTACGTCCGTTATCTCACTGACGGCACTCTCCCTGATGATCGCAACGAAGCTAGGCTGCTCAAGTGGAGAGCCTCCAAATTCATCCTCCTGGACGGGCGTCTATACAGAAGGTCGTTCTCCTACCCCCTACTCAAGTGTGTAGGGCCCACCGACGCTGACTACATCCTCAGAGAGATTCACGAAGGCATCTGTGGAAATCACCTGGGGGGCAGATCTTTAGCTCAAAAAGCCCTCCGTCAAGGATACTTCTGGCTCACGATGAAGGAAGATGCAGCTAGATTGGTTCAGAAGTGCGATGGTTGCCAGCGCCATGCACACATCCAACATCAACCGTCTGCCCCAATGAGTCCGCTCTCGGCCCCATGGCCTTTCGCCCAGTGGGGAATGGACATTCTCGGGCCATTCCCCCAGCTTCAGGGCAGCGGAGATTTTTGCTAGTCGCCATCGATTACTTCACCAAGTGGGTTGAGGTCGAGGCACTGGCCAAGATCACCGAAAGCAAAGTCAAAGCCTTCTTCTGGAAGTCGATCATATGCCGTTTCGGCCTGCCCCACACCCTCGTCACGGACAATGGCCGCCAATTCAACAATGAAGCATTCAAAGTCTTTTGTGGCGAGCTAGGCATTCATCACCGATTCACTTCTGTCGGCCATCCTCAAACCAACGGAGAAGCCGAGGCCATGAATCGCACCATCCTTAGAGGACTCAGAACCCGGCTAGACGGGTCCAAAGGTCAATGGGTGGAGGAGCTCCCCAGTGTGATCTGGGCCTACCACACGACCCCTAGAGCCCCAACGGGCGAGACTCCTTTCAGTCTTGCCTTCGGATCTGAAGCCGTCATCCCCGTCGAGATCGGTCTGCCCAGCCCACGTGTGGAGTCCTTCAACGAGGAAAACAACTCTGCACTGATACGGGCTAACCTGGACTTCATAGATGAGGCGCACGATCGGGCAAGGCTGCGCATGGCGACCTTCCGTCAGCGAGCGGCCAAGTACTACAACGCTCGAGTTCGTCCCAAGGTTTTCCTCCGGAGACTTGGTTTTGAGAAAAGCTGAGGTTTCAAAGCCTACGGAGGGGGGCAAGCTATCCCCCAACTGGGAGGGTCCTTACCGCGTCACCGAAACACTTCACAGGGGGGCATACAAATTAGAGGAACTCGACGGGAAACCCATTCCACGTACCTGGAATGCGGATAACCTCCGCCAATATTATCAATGATGTATTCCCCTGGAGCGTGAAGTAATAAAGGAGGCCCTTTCTGACACAGCAGCCTGTTCTCCCTTGCGTCCGAGGGCCAAGTCTCTCAAAAGGAGCTCACTGGCATTGCGGCTAATGGGACACCACTCGGCCCCGGCACGGCGGTGCCCCGAGTCGGTTAAGACCCTAACAGCTTCGTACCCGGCTGAGTCACCCTTCAGGTGGCACACAAACCCCTGAAGTGGTTCAAAAGGAGCTCACTGGCATTGCGGCTAACGGGACACCACTCGCCCCGGCACGGCGGTGCCCCCGAGTCGGTTAAGACCCTAACAGCTCGTACCCGGCTGAGTCACCCTTCAGGTGGCACACAAACCCCTGAAGTGGTTCAAAAGGAGCTCACTGGCATCGCGGCTAATGGACACCACTCGGCCCCGGCACGGCGGTGCCCCCGAGTCGGTTAAGACCCTAACAGCTCCGTACCCGGCTGAGTCGCCCTTCAGGTGGCACACAAACCCCTGAAGTGGTTCAAAAGGAGCTCACTGGCATCGCGGCTAATGGACACCACTCGGCCCGGCACGGCGGTGCCCCGAGTCGGTTAAGACCCTAACAGCTCCGTACCCGCAGAGTCACCCTTCAGGTGGCACACAAACCCCTGAAGTGGTTCAAAAGGAGCTCACTAGCATCGCGGCTAACGGGACACCACTCGGCCCCGGCACGGCGGTGCCCCGAGTCGGTTAAGACCCTAACAGCTCCGTACCCGGCTGTTCAGGTGGCACACAAACCCCTGAAGTGGTTCAAAAGGAGCTCACTGGCATCGCGGCTAATGGGACACCACTCGGCCCCGGCACGGCGGTGCCCCCGAGTCGGTTAAGACCCTAACAGCTCCATACCCGGCTGAGTCATCCTTCAGGTGGCACACAAACCCCTGAAGTGGTTCAAAAGGAGCTCACTGGCATCGCGGCTAACGGGACACCACTCGGCCCCGGCACGGCGGTGCCCCCGAGTCGGTTAAGACCCTAACAGCTCCGTACCCGGTTGAGTCGCCCTTCAGGTGGCACACAAACCCCTGAAGTGGTTCAAAAGGAGCTCACTGGCATCGCGGCTAACGGGACACCACTCGGCCCTGGCACGGCGGTGCCCCCGAGTCGGTTAAGACCCTAACAGCTCCGTACCCGCTGAGTCGCCCTTCAGGTGGCACACAACCCCTGAAGTGGTTCAAAAGGAACTCACTGGCATTGCGGCTAACGGGACACCACTCGGCCCTGGCACGGCGGTGCCCCCAAGTCGGTCAAGACCTAACAGCCCCGTACTTGGTTGAGTCACCTTCAGGCGGCTTACATACCACTGAAGCGGTTCAAGGCAACCATCGGCGCCACCCCCCTCAGCCCCGGGATAGTGGTATCTCTCCTAACAGCTCGATGCGGCACGATCGTGGCCTTTCCTAATCGGCCCTACCTGGCTCAGGCATTTTCAGCACCAAGCAAGTTGACATAGACTTCCTCTAGTCAACTTCACTTGCCCTTGGTGCCCTTACAACGGCTAAATTGTTTCTGACCATTTTGGTCGGCCTCGACACCTCCAAAATTAATAATGGCAGCAAGTCATCTGCCGATTCTTCCAAGCCTTTAGAAAGATTCATACACAGGCGAGCCTTCTTTCAAACAACCTACAACAGCACTGGGCATTCATGTAGCCAGTTTACGTCTCGGCGATGTGTTCAAGTGTTGGCCAAGTCCAAAATTGCAGTTCGGTCTCGGCATGGCCGACACGCGCAATGCTCAAGGTTCAAAAGAACAGTTTGGAAGATACAATATCCAGCTACAATGTCGCCGGCATGTCCGATTTGGCACAGTAAGGCGTTCTCTCAAAAGTGAAAGAAGCAAACAGATCAAGACACAAAGAGATTTTGAGTAAAGGACTTTTTCATTAACTATGGAAGAGAGGTACAAAAGTAAGAAGCTTGGACAAAAAGTTTCTTCATTGATAGCCAAAGATAAGTACAAAATTGGCCCAAGGTCAGTTACATAAGATAAAGAAAAAAGAAAATACAATTCAAGGCTCGCCGGGGCAGGCTTCCCCTCGTCCTTCTTCCCAGCCGGCTCCTCATCGGGACCCCCGGCCCGGATGTCTTCAAGATCGGCAATGTCAACCTCGAGGGCCGCGGCTACTCGGACTTTTCCCATCTCGAAGCCTTGAAGATAAGCGTCAAGGCTGGCTTCGAGGACCTCCTGCCTGAACTCCGGCGAAGCCTTGAACTTGGAGACGGCCTGCCCGGCCTCGGCCTCGGCCCGCTGCGCCTTGTTTTCAGCCTCCCAAGCCTTGGCCTCAGCTTCTGCGGCGCGGGCCCTGGCCTCGTCAGCGCAGGCCACCGCACCGGCCTTCTCCAAAACAGCTTCCGCTGCCGCTTTCTCCGCGGCAGCGGCCTTCTCCCCGGCGGCCCGGGCCTCCTCCATGGTGCTTTGGAGCCGGCTAGTAAGCTCCTCGATCTGCGCCGCGGCGGCCTTCGACCTTTCCAAGGCCAATTCCATTTTGGCCTCGGATGCAGCGGCCGGCTCTCCATCTCCTGAAGGCGGCCGGCGTAGCCCTCCTCGCGGGCCGCGGTCTCCTGGTGAAGTTGAGCAAGGCTGTCGGTGTGCGCCATGCTCTCCTTTCGGTATTTGTCGGCCCGCGCCAGAGCCCTCGCCAGTGTGCCGGAAGACTGGGCCAGCGCCTCGCGAAGCCCAAGGGCGCCGTTGGCCATCTGCAATAGGAGAAACGCATTAGCTACAAAGAGAGAAGCATTGGGAAAAGAAAGAAGATCCGAAAGGTTACCTGGACGATGGAGACCAAAATCATGTCCATGAGTGCGGAGTGGCTCATCCCCGCATCTCCTCTTTAAAATTGGCGGCCCGGACTCCCGATAAGAGACGGGAGGCTCGGGCGGCATCCGCCATTCTGCCAATGGTAGGGACCAGGCGCGTCTGTCCCTCCTGCGGACCCTCCGCCTGAGGACGGTCTGGGCGCCAAGACGATTGGTGGGATGAGCTCCTCGGCTCATCCCCCTGCTCCTCGGTCGCCTCCGCCCCATCTCGGGCCTCCCTGGCGATCCGCTCCCCCTCGCCGGCGAATGGGGGAGCGCTCTCCCTCCCTGGCTTTGCAGCAGCCGGGGGGCCAACAGCAACGTGACCCGCCCCGCCTCGGGCACGTCGGCGGCAGGGGGGCTTCTTCATCCAAAACCACCACCGGTGTTTCGGCAGTGGCCGGGATCTCCCCCTCTTCAACTTCGGCCCTGGCTGGCCTTTGGGCCACTCTCACCACCGGCTTCCTCTCGGCCGGTTTCTCCACGGGCGTTGGGGCTATGGGGGCTGTGGCCGGCCTGGCCGACTCCCTTCTCCGGAGCTTCTTCGACGGCCTAGATGACTCTCCGATCGCCGGCCTCTTCTGCCTTGCGAGAGCCTCGAACTCGTTGACAGAGAGCTTCATGGCTGCACAAGAAAAGATAATCGACATTAGCGGCGACATGCAGTAAACAGAAAAATGGGACAAAGCGATTCAGGCTCACCTGTCACCGGGGCCAACTCGGCCTCTATCAGGTTCTCCTCGGATAGGAGTTCCTTATAGCCGGGGATCTGACAATTGGATAATAGGGTAAACATATCCTTATCTCTCTCCCTTACGGAGGAGTCATCGTTGGAGCCAGTATCGGGCTCCCTCCAAACAGATCTCACCCCCTCAACATGAGCAAAGAGGAACCTAGACTTCCACCCTCTAATTTTGGACGGAAGGCCTAGGGGGAAGGCTCTACCCGGCCTGGCGGTAAAGGCCCACCAGGCCCCCTCGCCTTGACGGCGGAGTTTATAAAAGCTCGGAACAGGGATAACTCTGGACGGGCCCCCTCAAAGTGGCAAAGGATAACGAAGGCGCAAATGATCCGAATCGAATTCGGAGTCAACTGTGCCGGCACTAATCTATACCTCTCTAAAAGGTTAAGAAAGAAAGGGTGAAAGGGAAGGCACAGCCCGCACCGGAAGAACTCCTCATATAGAGCGACCCGACCTGGGTGGTCAGAAATCACCCTATCTTCGGGCCCCGGCGCGGACAGGCCAATGAAATCAAGGACTAGGAACTTAGCCCTAATGGTCTCTACATCCTTAGGGGTCATGGTTGAAGCTACCCCCGACGGACCCGCTAGATCAGAGCTCACCGTCGGAGGAAGGGCCGGACGGTGAGAAGACAGGGGGACTGCCCTAATGGAAGGACCAGAGGTAGGCGGAGGTCCTAGTGCCCTTGATGGGTCACGGATAACGATGCTGCCCGACGATCGAGGCATTTGGCCACTAGTCATAGGGGCCTGGTTTTCGCTATCAGACTGGGAAGACTCCTCTACAGGTCTCTTACCCTCCCTAATGGCGCTACGGTCCATAGGAAAAGAAGGGGATAAGACTAACCTAGGAGTTGAAAAGGCTCAGGTCGCAGAAGAACTCAAAGAAGAAGGAATTAGAGAAAGCAATGGCAGTGTAAAGGTTTCCACAGGCCCTTGGAAGGCTTTTATAGCCCCTGTCTCCGGCTATCGCCGCCCGAGATCCTGCCACCTGGCGTGCGTCCATTGCGCTGCAGGCTGCCAGCCGAAAATCTCTCCTGGGCCCGAGACGTGCTGCCTCGTTTCTCCAAGAGACGTGATCCCTGGCCAATCGTGGGGCATAAAAATGGGGCAGCAATGATGTCCTTGCCTTTTCTCCACTACTCGATGAGCTTTTTCTCCGGAGCGTCCGGCACCAACGTCAACCCCACCTAACGCATGATTACGGGAGGTCTTCGAAGAGACACCGCCTCGAAACCAAGCGCCAACTCATCAGCCCATTTAAAGCGCACCAAAAGAAGCAATCATTCCTTTTGAATTTTCGTGCCCCTTTCACCCAAAGGGTGGCAGGCGCATGGTCCTTAGTACTCAGGGGCGGAGGGGCATCTGATATGGCTGGTGTGGCCACGTGCAGCCGCAGGGGCAATCTCGATAAAACCAGAACATTTTTGCGGCCCCGACCGTTCCTGGCCGGCCCCTCTCGACCCCGGCGTCTCCGAGCCCGCCGAGTCGGCCCCGGCCATCCCTTGGCTGGCCCCTCTCGGCCGTAGAGTCTCCGTGCCTGCCGAGTCGGCCCCGGCCGTTCCTGGCCGGCTCCTCTCGGCCCCGGCATCCCCAAACTCGCCGAGTCGGCCCCGGCCATCCCTGGCCGGCCCCTCTCGGCCCCGACGTCTCCGTGCCCGCCGAGTCGCCCCGGCCGTTCCTGGCCGGCTCCTCTCGGCCCCGGCGTCTCCGAGCCCACCTAGTCGGCCCCGGCTATCCCTGGCCGGCCCCTCTCGGCCCCAGCATCTCCAAGCCCACCGAGTCGGCCCAGGCGATTCCTGGCCGGCCCCAATCGGCCCCGGCGTCTCCAAGCCCGCCGAGTCGGCCCAGGCCACCCTTGGCCGGCTCCTCTCGGCCCCGGCGTCTCTTGAGCCCGCCGAGTCAGCCCAAGCCATTCCTGGCCGGTCCCTTTCGGCCCTGGCATCTCCAAACCTGCCGAGTCAGCCCCGGCCATCCCTGGCCGATCCCTCTTGGCCCCGGCATCTCCAAGCCTGCCGAGTTGGCCCAGGCCATTCCTGGCCGGCCCCTCTCGGCCCCGGCGTCTCCAAGCCCACCGAGTTGGCCCGGCCATCCCTGGCCGGCCCCTCTCAGCCCCGGCATCTGCAAGCCCGCCGAGTCGGCCCAGGCCATTCCTGGCCGACCCCTCTCGGCCTCGGCGTCTCCAAGCCCGCCGAGTCGGCCCAGGCTACCCTTGGCCGGCCCCTCTCGGCCCCGGCATCTCCGTGCTCGCCGAGTCGGCCCCAGCCGTTCCTGGCTGGCCCCTCTCGGCCCCGACATCTCTGAGCCCGCCGAGTCGGCCCAGGCCATCCCTGGCCGGCCCCGCCCCGGTACTTCTTGACCGGGGAGGTCGGCCCCGGCCGCCCCTGGTCAACCAGGCTCAGCCTTGGCTCCCCCGAGAAGGTCGAGATGTCCCAGTTCTTTCCAGATCGGCCCCAGCATGGCCCTAGCAGTTCAAGAAGCCACATCTCTAACTCGCGCCGCCTGACAATGCCAGATCCACCTACCCACAGGCCACGTTGTTGATGGGACTAGACCCAACAACTCAGCAGCCCCACTGATTGATGGGATATAACCCACCAACCGCCGTTTTCTCCCTCTTCGATGGGACAGGACCCACCAACCAGCCCAGATCCACACAACTTCCAAGAACCCACAGTCATTCCTTCCTTACGAAATCCCACATGATCATGTCAACCCTTATAAAAGGTGAATCCACTCTCTA
The DNA here is from genome assembly GCA_900491605.1 of Calamus simplicifolius. NCBI lineage: Eukaryota > Viridiplantae > Streptophyta > Magnoliopsida > Arecales > Arecaceae > Calamus > Calamus simplicifolius. The sequence continues at coordinate 263,870 of UESW01001762.1, read as the reverse complement.
AACAAGTATGTGCGATAATCCCCAAAATCGTTGTCTTAGCACTCAGAAAGGAATCCCTCCTCTCTGAGATCTCCTTTTCATACCAAAAAGGGCTCTCTCGAGCCCCTCTTCAGCTGTGACCTCAATTGCTAACTTGGGCATCGGAGGGTTCCACCAGAGAATTCTCTCCGATCTTGGGACTTCTTTGCAGGCAACCTGATGAAGCAAAGGTTCGAGAAGCACTCCATTCCCGACGTTCAGGATCGGTGATTGAGCATCATCAGGGTCTATTTGAATATTTAAAGAAAAAAAAGGAAGAAAAGAATAAAAGAAAAAAAAAGAAGGGAAGGAAGAAATATTGTTCCTCTTCCCCAGTTTGGGTAGGATGGAAAAGAAAAAAAAAATAAATTATCTTATTTGAATAAAAGGAAAGAAGCGGAAAAAAAAGTTATGTTTATAAACTAAAATTATATTCTTTGTTGCTGAAATAAAATTTAAAATTAAGCATATAATCCTGATTTAATCAACTAGTAGAAAAACATCATATGCATCTTCTTTTATTTCTATGTACTTTTGTCATGGCAGTAATAATGTCATTGCTTCCTCATTTAATATTATTCATTTCAACCCATCCTTTTATTTATTTATTTTTTTTTTGGTAACAAACGGGCGATCACACAAGTCTCGTGTGAATCAGCCCAGATACATCAGAGAACAAAAATACTGAAGAAAAGTAGGACAGTGATCTCCAACCCTCCAATTCCATGAGCCAGTATGCTGAGCCGTAAAAGAAGACGCCCAATCAGCAGCCGCATTGGCTTCCCGACATATATGTCGAATCAGGACCGAGTCGTTCCCTCGCAGAAGGAAATAAATATCCCTCAAGATTGGATTAGAGGGTCCATCAGAATAATTCTCCTTCTGCAACCAGAGATGACCGTCTTTGAATCACCCTCGATCATGATCCGATGAGCGCGGAGAATCCGAATGGCGTAAGAAATTCCTGCCCAAACCGCATAGAGCTCTGCCATCAGGACAGAATAGTCAAGAGCACCAAACCCTCCTGCCGCCACCAGATCACCCGCCTCCCCATAGATGATAAACGCAGAACCAGCGATTCTACCACGGACACTCCCATCGAAGTTGATTTTGACATACCCTGGAGGGGGGGCTCCCAATGGATGAAAACCGGATACCGGTTCGCTGCCGAAGCAGCAGGGGAACCCCAGCGGCCAGATGAGCCAAAACCAACACCGGATAAGACACGGTCATAGTCCATAATCAGCCATCTTATCTTCCTCACAACCCTATGGGGAGAAGCAGAGGTATTAGAAAAAATGAACTCATTCCTTGACAGCCATATTTGATATGCCGTGGCAGCCCAGAGACCACTTTTATGCTGAGATCCCCATCGAATATCATGAAAAAAGGAGGAGCGCGGAGATGCTGTTTCATCCAATCTACTAGAAAAACCCATCAGATGCCATATCCGTTGAGCTCTAGGGCAAAGAAAGATAGCGTGGTCATCGGACTCCTCCTCCAGCCGACAAAAAGAACAGATCGGCTGAATAGACAGACCCCTCCTAGAGAAAAGAGCAGACGTAGGAAGGCAGCCCCAAAGAAGCTTCCAAATAAAAAGCTGGATCCTAGGAATGGTTGGAAGCTTCCAAATCCAAGCAGCATCCTCAATGCACCGAGACTGAGGCCTGAAAATCCTCATAAGATCCTTGGAGGGAGCCCTAGAGAGACACGATCTCTGCCAAATCCTAGAATCACCACCATAGCCAGGCATAAGAGGCATAGATAGGATCCGCCGAGAAAGCTCCTCCCCGAATAACCATGTCACCGTAGGGATATGCCAAGAGTGGGAATCCCCGGAAATAAGATCCTTAACCCTTAAACTGGATGGGGCGTCCATATTCATAAAGGAGGGCCATCTCGAAAGGGGGAGCTCAGAAATCCAAGTATCCTGGATAACATCGATCAAATAACCATCTCCTATACTCCATGAAACATTCTCCAGGATAAGCTGACCATATCTGCAAATCTCCTTCCATAAGTAGGAAGATCCACGGATCGGCTGAATAGGCAGGCCAGAAGTCCATTCCCCATACCTTGCTCGCATCAGAGAGCTCCACAGACACTGCGGCTCCAAGAGAAAACGCGAAGCATGTCTAGCGAGCAGAGCTTCTCTTCTAACAATCAGAGAATGAATCCCAAGGCTGCCTTCCTGTATAGGCATACAAACCGTGTCCCAGGATAATAAATGCATTCCATGACCATCTTGCATAGAGGCCCAAAGGAAGTCTCTGAAGCATCTCTCAATTCTTCTAAGACAGGTAGTCGGAATTGCAGTATTCGACAGAAGATACAGAGGAAGCGAAAAGAGAACCGATCGAATAATAATGACCCTAGCCATCATAGATAAACTAGTGACCTGCCACCCCTCAAAGCGCTGACGAACCCTCCTCTCTAACTCAGCAAAATCAGAAAAGGGGATGTCTACCAGTAATGGGGATCCCCAGATACAAAAATCGATCAGTCAGAGTAGATATGCCTGACAAAATAGTAATGGCTTCCTTAGTAGATCTGTTGGTCTTCGGGCTGAAACATAAAGAGGATTTGAGGTAGTTAACCCTCTGACCCGAAGCCAGACAATAATTCTACATAATTGAATGTAAGGAAGCCACATTTTCAATGGTAGCCTGACCCAGAAGAATACAGTCGTCAGCGAAAAGAAGATGGGAGACCGCAGGGCCCAGGCTCCCAGACATAAAAGGGACAATCCTCTGATTCTGCTGTGCCTGATGAAAAGCACGAGAAAGATCATCCACAGCGAGAATGAACAATAAAGGGGATAAAGGACACCCCTACCTCAGACCAACATAGAATTGAAAAACTCCGTCGGGCATCCATTGATAATCAGAGAAAAAGAAGGCCTCAGAATACAAGCCAAGATCCACTTGATGAACAGCTCCTGAAACCCAAACTCCTGGAGCGAGCGATGTAAGAAAGACCAACTCATCCTATCATAAGCTCTCTCCATATCAAGCTTAACCGCCATAAGACAGCGACTCGCTGGGGCTCTTTGAAGATCATGCATAAATTCTTGGGCAATGAGAACATTATCAGAAATAGAGCGTCCTCTAATAAAAGCCCCCTGCTCAATAGAAATGATGCGAGGAAAAACACACCGAAGGCGGCCAGCTAGAAGCCGAGCACAGATCTTATATAGAGTGGAGCAAAGGCTAATAGGCCGGAAGTGCTGCGGGAGAGTAGCCTCCGGACGTTTGGGTACCAGAGAAATAAAAGTCCGATTCCACTCCTGAGGAATGATCATAGTCTGGAAAGCAGTTTGAATAGCATGAGTAACCTCTCGCCCAACAATTCCCCAATAATGATGGTAAAAAGAAGGCGGAAATCCGTCTGGCCCAGGGGCCTTATCTGAGCCAAGCCCCCAAAGCGCCTCCCGAATTTCCTCTCAATTATAGGCCTGATTAACATATCATTCTCCTTGATCGATATCTTCCTAGAATCAGGAACACAAACAACCGGAGCTCCCTCCCCCTCGGACTCAGTCCATCTAGTCCGAAAGAATTGGAAAAGCAATCCCTAATAGATTGGATGTCCTCCTGAGAATGCCCTTCAACATCTAATAATCTACGAATCCTGTTAGTGGACCAGCTCTTTAAAGTGGCTTGATGGAAAAATCTGGTGTTACGATCCCCCTCACATATCCACTGAACCCTGGATCTCTGCCTCCAAAACATCTCCTGCTGGCTGAGAAGAGAGTGATGACGTGATAGAGAGTCCCAAAGCATCGAGAGGTCCGATTCCACCAAGAATCCATCCTGGTCCTCCTTCTCCTGTAAGGCAGAAATGTCGACTTCAACCCTTTCGACTTGTCTAACCAGATCACCAACCTCCATCCGATTCCATCTGGATAGACGACGTCGAACCATCATAAGATGTCTCGATAATCTATAAATAGCATTTCCCTGATAGGAAGGTGCCAAATATGCGAAATGATCGACCGAGCTGCAGAATGGAGAGTCCAAAACTGATCAAATCTAAACTGTCTGCGATAATACATAGAAACCTTCGTTGAAATCATAATGGGGCAATGATCTGAAGCAATCCTAGGAAGGTGGGTAACAGTAACCTGGTGGAACCTATGAAGCCATTGTTCCGTAGCCATAGCTCTGTCAAGTCTCTCCCAAACTCGAGCCGAACCCTGACGGTTATTACACCAAGTGAATTGGGTCCCAGAGTAACCCAAATCCAACAGCCCCGATGCTCCAATGAAGGATCTAAACTCATTAACATCAGCCGAGGCAGTAAACCGACGCCCTCCATGCTTTTCGTTAGCCTCAGAGATGCAATTAAAATCACCAGCAATGATAGATGGGAGACCCTGAGAAAGAAGGGAAAGCAGCTCAGACCAGAGGATCCGTCTCTCCCGATAATCCGTACTAGCATAAACAGCTGATAGAAGCCAAAGTTCAGAGGACCCCTCAGAGACTACAAGACCTATCTGCTGGTTACACTGATAAAAAGCATCAACCTTAACAGTATCGGCACGCCATATGGCCAACATACCTCCAGAAAAACCTTCAGTGTCAACCGAATAGGAAGACCAGGACCGAGAAATCTGCCTCCTAAACTGAGCCAGACTATCACCTGACAACCTTGTTTCCAACAGAACACAAATATCAAAATTATGAATCTGCACCAATCTACTAAAGGAGGATCGAAATGAAGGCTTTCGAGCTCCTCTAACATTCCAAATCATGATCTTCATTTACAAGGATGATGAAGTTGGGACCCCTCCCTGGTCCTCCATCATCGCAGTATCAGATAGGCACCCATTGGATGAGGTGCCCCCCTCAGCAACCAAGGATGGATCAACCTCAGCTCCTGACTGATGACAAAAGCCAGAGGAGATTGATCCGAAGACAAGGAACCTGAATTCATAATTACATTATCTGAACCCTTCGAGGAAAGGCCCACCGGCATATTAGAGCAGGACCTAATCACATCCTGAACTCCTTCATGAGAATCAGTCGATATCGCAGAGCTTTTATAGGTCTGGGCTTTACCTTTACCTTTTTGTTTCCCAAGTTTAGAAACAGCCCTAGGGGCCTGATAATCAACTGGTCTAGCCCGCTTAAGGGGACCCGGACATACTTCCTTATTGACCATAGATCCACCTTCCCCCGATAACAATCCAAGCGAGGCAAATGGATTTTTCTTCAAAAGAGGAATGTTCAGACTATTCTCAGCCGAAACACCTGAATCAGTCTTCATCAATCCCTCCGTTACTGTAGTACAACCGGCACGCAAAGGCAAATTCGGCACCATGATTGAATTAGAGAAGCCTTGCGCTGTCTCCCCCACCGAACTCCCAAAAGCCATGGCAGAGGAGCCCCCTACCAAAGAAGAAGACGACTTCCTCCTCCTAGCCAGCTTGGCAGGAAGTCTCCAACCCTCCGCAACTTCAGCACCACTCTCAGGAACCGCTGAATTCCTCTGAGATATCGACCCGCTGCCAGAAGCCCCCTGAGATGACACCGCCTGCGACTTCCTTCTCTCATCCCGCTGGGGAGCAGGGGCTTCCCTTCGTTGACAAATTGCTGCTATCCACGGTCCGTAAACAAGGCTGGATGCTGCTCCATCGACTCCTAAACCCGGCTGAGAGCAAGGGCCGCTCAGATGCAACGATCCACAGGATGCACAGATCCCATCCAGATTTTCGAAAGCAAATTGCTGCCAAAAGGGGAGACCAATTCCCTGGATCCGAGCTCCCGGCCTCAGAGGACGACGAAGGTCGACCCGGAGACAAGCCCTGGCGAAGCCTCCTCTGCTCTTCGCCACAGTAGAAGCATCCAAACATATGAATTGTCCGGCTGGTTCCAAGATGGCCTTGATGAATTCCTCCTTCCAATACTCAATTGGAAGGTTAGGGAGCCGAACCCAAACCAGAGCCGATGGGATAGAATCTGCTGCTGGGAAGAAATCCGCCCGCCATGGCTCCGAACCCATAACCTGACCATTTACCATCCAAGGACGCTTGAGCACCGTGTCACAGGCTTTCGAATCTTCAAATCGGAACAAGTGGCACCGGAATGCCAGACTGATCGGGGCAATTTCACCTTGAATTCCCGCTCTTCTGAACTCCCTGATCACCGCCTCTACCGGAACCCTCTGTGGTAGGAACGAACCAGAATGGCTCGCGACTGCCAACTCGCTACTTCAGCCTCCAGCTCAGCTGCAGGGACGCGAATGACATCCGGAAAGGATGCTTCCAGCGACGCTACAACCGCCGGCGATGGAGACGGCGAGACCCATTGAAAGCCGGATCCCATACCCGTCGATCCGGAACCCTGCCAAGGCTTAACCCCATCCGATGCCATAGGCAAGGAAGGGACAGCAAGAGAAAACGACCGACGGAGGCTCAGCCGGAGAAGACAAAGATCGTCGGAGATCGGGGAAGACGACGGACGAAAAACGAATCTTAAAGCACCCAGAGAACAGAGACGAAGCTCAAACGCGCACGAGTTTTAAAGCACCCCGATTTGGTATGAGATTCAACCCATCCTTTAAGTTTGGGCAGTGACATGCAGCTTAGCTGTTGTATCTTAAAATTTATAAGTTTCTAAAATTTGCACGTGATTGTTGTTTAAAATTTTGATGTCACTATCGTTTACTCAAAATTAAAACATGACTTTGGCCAAGGTTGAAAAGTTTAGATTAAACTCTGCTTAAGAGTCTAAAACTGGACTTTAATCTTGTGTACTGTATCAAACTGAAATATGGATATTTTGCGACATTTCATTTTAGTGGAGTGCCATTTATGATAGCTGCAAATAATTATTTTAAGTTCAGGGGAAGTGATCATTAAGAATTTTATATTTTAGCGATGCCAATTAGCAACGCCAAAAATAAGCATCAATAAATAGCAAAGAAATAATGATGCATAGTTTTATTGAAAAAAATAACAATTAAGTAGCGATGAATTAGCGACGAATAATTAGTAATGTACTCAGCGACGGATGAACCTGACGTCACTAAATTCGTTAGCGATAAACGATTTTATGACCTATTTTTTAGCATCATTATTGCATCGCTAACATAAATTAGAGACGCATTTTTTTTATTAGTGATGCTAAAATAGCGTTGCTAATTACGGAGATTCTTGTAGTGACTATAAAGTGTGAACGCCAGATATCATCATGTACAAGTCACATTTAAGTTACCCTTGTGTGCTATGTAGAAATTATCTTTCTGACTGCTAACAGGAGAAGAAACCATGATATGGACGCATGAAACGAATTCTAGCATATCAAAATGATAGGGTATAAACAGAGCAATGAGTTTCCATTTCCAATAACATGGATGCTAGGATCAGTTCTTCCATTCTAAAAGTCTGCAGTTAATTTTCTTCATTCTTTTCCTTTTTTATCAGTACTCCAAATTTCATGATGGAAGGTATGTATTATTCTGAAAATTGTCTGCTCGTTGGCTAGTCAAGAAACAAGGAATAAAAAGTTCATTGTGCTTAACAGTGAAAATTCTTACAGTAAACACAGTCAACTCCAACATGAAAGCTTGGGCAAAAGCCTTATTTGGGCCAAAAGAAAGTATGGTCATCCTACCAATGGGTGTCCAGATTTTGCTTCAAGCAATTATCATTTATTAGACTGCTACAAAAATGCTAGCATTTCCTTCTAAATAATAGATTCCAATATCTCAGCATCAAGAATCCAATAACCCACAATAAACACTAGAAAAAAATCAGTGATCCAAATAAAATCAAATAAAGACCAGTGTAATTTAAACTAAATTAAATTGCATCAAAGTCCTATGTTGTACGTAGGTATCATTATCAAAATATGCAATTTATATGTTGGCATCATACGTTGGTTAGAAGGATTGTAGCTCCACCAATTAGTCCAGTCCCCCTCTCTAACTCACTGTAGCATAAGGCAAGCTTCTGATAAAGAGAAAACTCACTTTAATGCTATTGTAAGAAGTGATGCCCTTCCAACAGTCCCATATCAAAAAATTGAAAGTTGATTAAATAATTTATATGTAGTAAAGCAAGAAGGATAAAGCATCAATTGAATCCCATTTGGGCTGTGGTGGCAATGGGAGCGTGGTGTGGGCCTTGTCCGTCTTGCTTTCTTGTAACGAAATGAATCCGTGGATGCTACGGGTCTAGGGCCCGAATCGTTACAATATGGTATAAGAGCCACACATCAGCCAGAAGTGCAGGAGCTAAATGTCATACAGGGCAAAGTGCTACATCAATGAGAGCCACCTCTTGAACCTACGGGACCTACGGGAGCCACAGAAGATGGAGGCTATAAGGCAAAGTGCTACATTGATGGGGAGATTACCCATATCAGAAAATTGGGAGTTGATTGAGTGGTTTATATGTAATAAAGCAAGAAGGATAAGGCATTAATTGGACTCTTTTGAGCTGTGATGGCCCAGGTTAGTGTGGACCTTATCCATCTTACTTTCTTATAATGAAACAGATCCATAGATGCTGCGGGCCCAGGGTACATAAGAGATTCATGATGTTGAAAGGATTATGATCTATAATCAAAAGGCCAATGAATATATATATATATATAACGTGTACACACATAATCTTTAAAGAAATTACTAAAAGACAATAAAAGCCTTCACATCACATCAAAATAAGTAAAATATCAAATAAACATATTATAAATAATAATAATAGAAGATGCAGCTATAGATCAAAAACTGCAATACAACGCCTTCACAGGAAAACTTTAGTACGCTTCTACTCCAAGTTCATACGTTTCACAAATGAAAAATTAAATAAATAATAAATTAATCTAAATTAGAGGAAACTGATTGATAATGATGAGTTGCAAACCTGAAGACTAACGAGGGTGAAGATGGAGGTGCATGATGGAGCAACATAAGAAGATAAAGGAAAAAAAGAGGGATTAGGTTTTAGGCACTGTTTGATATATGGGATAAGAGGGGATATTTCTTAGATATCCCCTCTTATCCTCAAAAGCTATAGTTGCAGGGGTTATCTCTGAAAAGTTTAACCAGAGGGGATAACCATGTTTAACCATGGGTTATCCCCTGGACTTATTCCTTAGAGAATCCAGGAATAACTAAAGTTATCCCTTGATGGCAGAGTGATAATTTTAAAAATGTGCTTATCCCCTCAGCTATCCCCTGGATAAATGCTATCCTGTACATTTATCCAGAAATAGCAAAAAAGCTATCAAACACTACCTTAGGATAAAAGAGCAGTTTTGAGGAAAAAAAAAAAGGCCCTGAGACTTGAGAGGAAAAGAGGGTAATAAATTACTTTTAACTTCTCTCCCCTTTCTTTCTTTTACCTTCCTTTCAAACAAAATAAAAATGATCTTTTTCCCTCCATCTTCTCTCATTCCCTTTTCCTTCCATTCAAGCAGGTCCTTAAAAAAGTAACTTATTAATAGCTTTTCTAAAACTTCTAGCTTGCTTAGACTTGTTTGAACAGAAAGTTCAATGGAAAGACTACTCAATAGCTTTCTTTAAAACTTTTAGTATGTGCAGGGTGAAACCTTTTTATTTTTATTTTTTATTTTATTATTTGCATACTTTACAAAGCTTTTCCTAGCAACATTTTATTCTTTTGAATAAAATAAAAATAAAAATAAATAGAAAATGGTTCTTAAAAGCCCTTTAATTTTTTTTCAATAACTTTGAAAAAAATGGGGTAATGTTGGTTGCATTGTCTTTTGGATGCATACAGGATATCATGTGTTCATCATCATAAAATTTGGTTTCAATTTTAAGGTAATTAATATTGGTTGTTAGTATTCGTGATGAACGCAGGTAAGAAGACATTCGCATGCAAACCCACACATTAGCAATATGAAACCCACAGATGGGTTTTTCGATGCAGGTTCATGCGTAAGCAAATTATCGTGTCTGATGTAGACCATGCTACATCGAAGGTGATGTAAAAAGACTTTTCATTATAAAGGGGAGCAAGACGATTGGGTCAGCATGAAGTAAAACTGAGGTGTTGCTCATTGGGCCTTTACTTCTCTTGAAGGCCAATCACTCTCCTTCAAGATCACATCTTATTCCACATGGGAAACCATTATTGCATGGATTGTTGCCCCTTCCAATTGGTATTCCAGGATGACTTTGAGGAGATGTAAACTTCTCTTGATGGTGAAAGTTTCCATGATCATTTCAAGCACATATAACAATACCATTTCATAGTCTCTTTTTTTTGTAATTGTATGTCAATTCTTCAGCTTTATTCATTACGACAGCTTATTGTGCCAAGGTGATGTTATGAGACTAATGTTAACCCATAGTGGTTTTACTGTTTGGATGGATGGAAACTTTGATTAGCAAGGATTGGACCCTCGTTTAAACTATTTTTAAAAATCAAAATATCCTTATTTTATATTCTTTATTCTTTATTTTATCAGTTCCTTCCTTATTATTAAGAAATATAATTATTACATAGCTTTTTTTTATTCAAATAAAATAATTAATAATATTTTTTCTTTCTTTTTCATTCTTTTCAAAATATATATATATTTTTTCCTTTTATCACATTTCTTCTTCTTGCTCCTCGGCTCCTTTTCCTTCAAATATCCTAATAAAGCCTTAGGAAGCAAGATAGGCACGTTATCACCAAAAACAAACTAATTAAAGCTTTTGGCCTGATAAATCCAACATTTTTTTTATTTTAATATATTTTTTAAAAAGTATGTAAAATAAATTTAATATCTGTGATTTATAGGAATAAAATAAAATAAAAATATGCGATTTGCCGTCGCGTTGGTCGACATCTTGCTGCCTTCCGTCCTGTGTCTCCGTATCCATCTCTCTTTTTTGCGAGTCCCTGGAGCTCTGCTTCCTCCGCTCCGAAAGCGTTCGCTCTCCTCCTCTCCCGATGCATTGCGGGCGATGGTGTTTCACTCTCTCTTCTTCCCCTCGATTCCCCTCGATCTCTCATATCTCCTGCTGCTCTCTATATTCTCTCCATTCTTAGTTTCAGGCCAAATGGAAACGGCCCGGCAAGAAGCTAAAGTTCTCGTCAAGGCTGTACGAATCGATCGAAATCAAGAAACCCTATCCTCCTTTCTTTTTCTCGCTCTAATTCCTCCCTCTTTCAGCTCTCTCGGTTCGTCAAAGAGGATGAAATTGGCAATTATACCGACGATTTCGATTAAGATAGCCAAGGCGGTTTTGGATCCTTGAAATTTTATATTTTGGGACAATTTTTCGTTTTTTTGGGTCATTTTTTTTGGTTCGATTGTCGGAAGTTGTTCTGGGAGCTGTGGCGAGGGAAAGCAAGAAGAGGGATTTCACCAAGCTGGAGCTGAAACTGGATCATGCCAACCATCCTCTTTCGGCCTGCGCTGATGGTCGCTTCTTTCTCGAAACCTTCTACCCGCTCTAAAATTGTCTCATCGCCATTGCCCAGCTCGTATTCAGGTCCCTTCCCTAACTCCATTTCTGATTACCTTGTCCTTTTCTTTTGTTTGATCGTTTTTCAATTATATGAATTCTGTGGGTATTGGCCGGAATCGATGCATGAGCGCAATTTAGCGCCGCACTCTTTGTGTAGTACCGTCTCGGTTGGTTTCGAGACTGAGACCATCATTAATGTTCTTAATAAGCTATCGAACACGAAGTTGCCCCGTGAGGTGATTGAGTTCATCACGCTTCCATTGCGAATTATGGGAAGGTCAAGATTGTGCCGAAGAAAATCGTTATTTTGTGGAGTTATCGCTTCCAGAGGTAATTATCGTGCAAAATATGAAGTTTTGGGTTTCCAATGAGTTGGGTTAGGGGTTGCTTGTTAATTGGATTGATGGAATGTGATTTGTGAATGCAGGTGCTACGCCGTTGCCTAGAGATGAGTTATAGCCTGGGCACCGGTTACTCCTGAGGTATTCCTATTATTTGAATATCCGTTATTGGGACTTCCTTTGTAGTTTATTAGAAGCAATTTCAAAACAGGGATCACATTTGAGGTTTTATCAAGTTTTATCGTTTCCAGTTGTCCTGAATAGCTGCTGGTGATGGGTTCTGCATGGAGCACAGCTGGCTGCCGCAGCTGTAGAAAAAGAAACTCATTCTTTTGAAATAGATCCATGCAAGTAGTTTGTTGTTTACCCAGTAAGATTCTAGCAGCTACTACAAGGGATATTGAAAAAATTGTCATTTGAAGCAATACTTTTTTTTGTCCTAATTGCAGTTTGATAAGTTACTGAATGCCTTAAATTTTCCAATTCCAGGGGAGTATGACTTCAGAAATGATACGATCAGCTGTATTTTGTCATTATCACTTGTTCAATTAAATTTTAGAAGTTATTTATTGTTCTATTAAAATCTTGGGAACAACCACTTAGACCAATGTGTTGATTTGCTAGTATCCTATTCTGAGTTGTGGTTCCCAGCCTCAGATAATAGGACAGATAAGAAAGAAGAGAGATAATGTGTAACGACTTGGGCCTACGGGTCCGTTTCGTTATAAGAAAGCAAGACAAACAAGGTCTACGTCAACTTGGGCCACCACAGCCCAAAAGTGATCCAATTGATATTTGTCGATCTTTCTTAACTGGATATAAATCACTCAACCAACTTCCGATATGGGACTATTGGAAGAGGCATCACAATCTATCCCCTTACAGAGGCGACGTCCTCGTCGCCAGGGGTAATTGATCACAACCATCAGGCAGGCAGGATCTAGAGATGGCCCCCACAGGTCCAAGAGGTGACTTTCATCCCCATGGATGTAGCACTTTGCCCTGTACTTAGATCCTGCACTTCCGGCTGGTGCATAGCTCTGATACATATTGTAACGATCTAAGCCCACAGGTCCGTTTCGTTACAAGAAAGCAAGACGAATAAGGTCTACACCAACTTGGACCACCATAGCCCAAAAGGGATCCAATTGGCACTTGTCCATCTTTTTAACTGGTTATAAACCACTCAACCAACTCCCAATTTTTCGATGTGGGACTATTGGGAGGGACATCACATAATGGAAGAATGGTATGCAGAAGAGGAAGTGAGAGGAAGAAGAAAAGAAAAAAGAAGAATGAAGGGAAGGAGGGGATGCACCGATCTTGAGCCTATCCTCATTTCTCAATTTATAGGGCATTTGAATTTGTGTAGAAATAATGCTGACCATGGCTTCATACATACATGCATACATACATATATGCATGCATGCATGCATGTATATATAAGCATCTCTATTGCTCGCTTTGTTCATAATACGTATGAGCATTGCATTTGCTCACTAAATGAAGAAGAATGAAGGGAAGGAGGGGATGCACCGATCTTGAGCCTATCCTCATTTCTCAATTTATAGGGCATTTGAATTTGTGTAGAAATAATGCTGACCATGGCTTCATACATACATGCATGCATACATATATGCATGCATGCATGCATGCATGCATGCATGTATATATAAGCATCTCTATTGCTCGCTTTGTTCATAATACGTATGAGCATTGCATTTGCTCACTTTAGTTCATAACTTCATGTAGATAGGTGCTGATGATGTGGAATATGGCCTAGTTAATACAATGTATCAACATCGAACCATTTACCGTAAAGCTCATCCCTTGTTATACCATTGTCTTACCCACAGAATCTTACATTTTCTGTGATCCATTACCTTGTATTTGATTTGGGCATGGTGTGCGGCAAAACACCCTATTCTCTTGTCCTCCATATCACTTGGTTTTCTCTATGATGTTAATGTGCCCTGTTATAATTGATCTACTTACTGTTCGTTCGTATCCTTTTAAGCATATCATTCTCTGGATAATCCCTTTCTCATAATTTCCCTTTGGATATAACATAATGTAGCTTGGTGATAGCTAATCAGGAAAGCTTGTCAACAATCCTTATATGTATTTGTAGGTAATCTAACACAGTCCACTACAGGATGTCCATTCGTTCCATGCTGTATCTTCTAGCTGTAATCTTGCTTCCAAGTATTCTGACTTTTGTCAGAAGATAGGATATATGTTATAAATGGAACCAAACTTTCTCCCATCTTAGATCTTATTGCTTTGATATCTAAGAAATATCTTAGTTATCTTTGGCTATGTTGTTTATGAAAGTGCCCCATCAATTTCAACTCCTTTATCATCACAAGGGATTGTAATGTCATTTCATATAACTGATTGTCACGATTGCCCCTTATGTGCTAAACTGTACAGTTATAATGATTTGCTGGCTTTGAAGGCAATATGAATCTAAGTTTGCAATTCTTTATGGGTTAAGAAGTGCCTTCCACTATCCATTGCTAAACATGATGAATGTCTTCATGGAATTTATCTGAAACAGTGATGATCCTACAATCACACTGGCTGTTGTGATTACTTGTATACTTGAGTTTTTAATGGAGAAAAAAAGTTTAAAGTAGTTAACTCCATAGGTTGTAGTAAATTCCCTGATAGAGTGTGAGTGCTGAACTGATTGGCAGGTCCACTTGAAAGATGCTTAAAGTCTTTAATCAATCTATAGTACCGTTTGGAAGGATGTTTAACTATGTGCATCCAACGGCACCTAATGACTCTTTTTAAATTGACATGTCAATTATTTCTCGAATTTTGTTAAATAATACTAGGCATAGGAACATAAGAGAGAGGCACTGCAAAAGCATGATATGAAACAAATTCTTGAATGTGGTGAAACTAAATGCAAGATGTTCAGTAGTGGATTGCTAGGTTTTCCAGTGAGCAACAAAAAAAATCACTTTTAGATGAACTGCATATCATTGCATCAGCAATCTTGAAGGTGATGCGTTCAACTAGTTGTTATTGTTGGTGAATGATCCCTCAATTTTAGTCACATGTAGGCCTTGGCAGTTCCATACTTTGTTCTGACATTGATAATGTAAGGTGGAGGTGAAATTATGAGAAGTGGAATTGCCATTTGCTTATTTAGTTGAATATCAATTTCTGGTTCTTCATTAGAAGAACTAAGTGGCATTAACACAAACAATTAAACATATTTAATTTTCTTTTTGTTTCACTAAAAACTTTTAAAAAATGTCAATAGGGTTGGATCTAACTGTTGTCACCCCTCTCCCAGGGGCTTTCTCTTGGTAAAGGTCTTGGGGAGTGGTGGTATAATACCATCATATTTTGCAAAAAGAAAAAGAAAACGAAAATTTATCAACTAAATTTCTTTTGCAATGTTTATGATGTTATAAAATCATATTAAATGAAATCTTTGATATTTGTTGTTTAATATAGACTGTGGTCTTTCTTTGTACATGTTATAATCCTTAAAAGGTGTTATTATGAAATTATGAAATTAAATTTACCTGTATGCTTATATGTTAATATTTGTTGTCATGTATAGAAATTTAACAGAGGCATTCTTTATCATAATTTGATATTGAAAAATCCGAACAATATGCGCTATTTTTGCAAGATCAATGTTTTAAAATACTCTAGGTGAGAGTTTGGTGGCGAGGGGCCCGCCTAGTGCCTAGAGTTAAGGTGGTCCTCCCACCATCAATGGCAGCTGCTACTGCAAGTGGCACATTCTACGGCCACCAGCCTCCCCCAGTCGCTGTTGCTAGCTGCTGCCAATGGCATTACCAGCAGCAGCCACTGTTCCGGCAAAACCACCGCCTGCAGTAGTTGCTGCTGCTGGTGGCTCTGCGACAAGCATCAGTCACTGGCAGATCTGCCACCAGCATCAGCCATTGCTAACCTGTCCAATGCTTTAATTGTTTAATCCATAACATCTGTGCATGTATGGCTAACATGTGAAAAGTTTTTAGATCATTGGTTAAAGTTAACCTTGATGTGCATTAGATTTTTTTTTTAATAATGAAAACCGTAACCTCTGATTCCAAGCCAGTATAATCATTGTTCTGTTCATTTCAGGTTGGTGATGATTCTGTTGATATTCTTGAAGCTGATGTAATAGCGCAGATATTATGTCATGCGTGGTCTTGGTGTCAGGAAGCCCCACGTTTGGGCCATGAGATATACTAAATTACTTGGTGGAAATTATGGAGATTTATAATGCAGGGTGTCAGGCGCTTAGATTTTTCAGCTCATTCTAAACTGTCTTTGACCTTAGATTTTTGGGCTTGTGAGTTGAACTTAAATGATCGATTATTCTTTAGCATTTTAAGCACCTAAACGTACTGGCAGTATAGTTTTATGGTCTTGGTGTGTTCCTATACTGACACATGATAACATTTGCTGTGCCAACTCCGACAGTCTACCATGTGTTTATCATACCCTACATGTGAGGTACTGGTATAGGAGCCTGGTATTCAGACTTAAAACATTATCAGCTTGTTTAGCAAATTGTTCTAACCTGGTTTGGCTCAAGTCCATCAGCATTGCATCGACATATTGTTAGATGCATTTTGTTTGGCAACAGAATAAATTAGAATACTGATGTTACTTGGACAATAGAAGATTGTAGTAACTGATGTATTTGGACAGGATTACAGCAATTTTTCTTCATGCCCAAGACTGTTGCCTTAGATTTTCTGGATGACATGGGCATGTTGGCATTGAAGTATTGAAATATGAAGTATATGAAATAAGGGCTTAAGTAGGTTCTGTTAGTCAAGCTCAGTTTTCACTTAGCAAAATATGTAGAAGAGCTGGACCAGAGCCTGCCTAGGAAAATCCAAGCCCAAAAGAGCGAGGCCCAAGCTTTGTCCACTTGTTGGATTATTAACCTTCACTGAGCTGAGGAAAACTTGTCTCTGTCTTGTTCATGTACTTTATATTTTGTACTCAATCCCACTCTTTGGTTTATGAAACACAAAAAATTGGTGGTAGTACCAGTATGTAATACTTGCTCCTATTTTAGTTTTCAATATTTCTTTTTATTTTGCACTGGTATGTTCAAAGAGATCTTCAGAATCACTTAAGTGATCGTTTTAGGTAGCTTGGCATGAGTTTGATTGTTTCTACTTCTGTATGAACCTAAATTGCATTTAGAGTTTAAGTTAGAACTGCCATATTGTATATTGTGCATACATATTTACATGCAATGCATGCATGCGTACATGTGGAATATGCACATAAGGGAGCACACATAGGAGGACTTTACCGTTTTTTCGCCAGTTAGTTATTGGACATTTGCCGGATTTTCGGGATCGACTTCAGGGTAGGATGGCAGTCTTTTCTCTAGCCCCTTCCATCCTTCGGTACAAAGGTGGGACCTTATTTTTTGGGGGGACTTTCAGCTGGTCCTTGAATTTTTAATATTATATTAATGTTATGGGGAGAATATCTTTTCTATTTGTTTTTAATATTTCTATCATGAAATAATAATAGCTTGCTTTTCATATTTTCATATTCTATTGGGTACAGGAGACGTATCTCTACTGAAAAGCAATAATTTTTTATTTGAACAAGGATATAGCTTTAAGATAAAACCATTCTTGTTTTCCCCCCCCCCCCCCCCCCCCCAAAAAAAAACTTCTCCCTGAGGCTTTTTTCTCAAAAAAGTTTCCAAGTCTTCAAATCAGGGAAATGTGGTTCTTTGTTTATCCATGTTTCCTATATTGTTCTGGTGTACTACTGCTTAAAGAAATCAGAGAACATTACGGTTAAAAAAGTTGGAATTGTAGTTTATTTTTCTTGCGATAGGATATCGAATGCTCTCGGTGCATAAAAAGTTGTGTACTGGCAGAGCATTTACCAGGTGCAGTCAACTGTGATTCTCTATTTCTTAACTTCTATAGTCCGGTTTTAAGAATCGTGCGATTCTCGCTCCGGCGTTCGTTTCATTACTGCTTTAAGATTGGTGCAGTGCAGGGGTACTTTGCCTGATCTTCGATGTGTCAAGCTGATTTCCGTGATCTGTCCTCTATGGGTGATCGTCTTTGAGGGATCTACTTCTCTGATGGCTTCGATTGGAGAATCTTCTGGCCTAAGGCATGGCACAAGGGTCAGGCATCCGGTTATGTTTGGGTTTCATCTTTTCCGTCGCCGGCGGAGGTGTTGGAGCTGGAGGGTCGGTTCCCGGATGTGGTTCGCATCCCTGTTGCGTCGCTGGAGGAGTCTTCTGCCTGCTGAGGGAGAAAGCTATCCTAGCCCGCACGTTTCAGCGCTGGGTTCCGCCTGACGCCTTCATCAGGGAGTTCCGGCGAGCGGGCGTAGCTGGTGATATTCAGCCGCTGAGTCTTGCCATCGCTGCCATATTTTTCGATTCGAGGACCCAGGATCGAAGGAAATGGTGATCGGCCGGCCTTGGGTGATCAATGGGCAGCCTGTTGCCATTGAACAGTGGCGGCCGGAGTTTGTTCCGCGGAGG